>CAMRHE010000274.1:1330000-1622500 GCA_947044405.1 Leptodactylus fallax | reverse complement strand
GCATATGCCTGAGGACATGAAAGGACCTCTTTAAGCTGAAGACCTGACTAAGCGGAGACTGGTTACTAAGGATACTCTGCATAGTTAACCCCATTGTATACCTAGCAAGGGTGTTTTTTTTTGTTTTTTTTGTTAGCAACATTATTTTTTCAGCACAAGTTTGGAAGTTTAAAGTACAAGATTGTTTTTCTGCTCTGAGTTGCTGACAAATCGGTTCTATTCAGTTAGTGGTTATGGCTTATGTGTATATATTGACAGTAGCTTAAAGGGGTCATCCAGTTACTCTGTTCATACATAATTTATTAAATTGGGTATTGGGGAGTAAGCAATGTTTTCTGCTCTGACAAAAGCTATAAATGCAACTAACCTAGGCCTTATCTGTGTAAATGAATCCCTACCTGGCATTTGTCATTGTTTAGACGCACTCTATAACAGAGTACATCTAATGGCGCCTCTCTCTCCCCGCTCTTTGTTCTTTTTAACCTGAATATTTTGCAAACAAATGAGACTTACTCTTTTTTTTTTTTCTGTACACTTGGTGATTGTTTTAGCCGTCTTGCTGAGCTTCTGTCTTATGTCCTGTCTTTAAAAAGCTACCCGTGTCAAAACTTGTCCATGAGTCAAATTTACTCTTATGTCATTAAAGGGGATGTCCATTCAAGGATAGCTCAGAATTCTCTAAAGCCTAGTAAAAGCCTAGGAGTACCATTGTCAAAGTGAGGTCCCGTGTTGGCACGTATATGACATTATATACCCACATGCACATACACACGTATGTATATAATTTGATTGTTACAGCTATCTTTGCACAGTTCTCTAGGAAAGCTGTCAATGAGTAAATTAATGAAATACTGCTCTGCTCCTCCTGCGGTATAACCATCTGCCTGCAGAATCAGACAGCACGTGCAACATGGCAGGTTCCCTTTTAAGGCCTCTTTCTCATTCCTGCAGATAACGTGTTAAAAGGGGTTTCCAGCCCTATGATATTGAGCTCCATTTCCTCTTCCCAGGCTGTGACATCGCACCCATTGGTCACATGACCATGCTTAAGCTCAGTCCCTTTCAAATCTCATAGAATACCTGGCATGGCCACTATATGATGTAAGGCACTGTGCTTTCAGAGTAGTGAATAGGCTGCAGAAAACCATATAGTTTCAGTTAATCCCGTTTAATCGCCTACTGTTCCATCATTGGCTTGTGGTAAACTGAGGGGCACAGTACTTTAAAAATATTTTTGCCCTATTGTGCACGGGACAGAGTGGGGGAGGTTCCTGCTGTAGCCAGTTGTCTCACAGCAGCCAGGCATGAGACAAAGATTAGGTGGACACAATGGATCCAAGAAAGTAGCACTTTAAGGGAGAAAGAGTTGGGACTTTATTTTTATGTACACTTTGTGTTTTCCTTATAACTGGACATTAGACTCAAATCCTTGAATGGACATCCTCCTATCTAGTCTCCTATATCTGTATCTGTGGTGCCGCCGTGTTCAGCAGGAGCTGGTGATCAGTATGTGCCATTTCTTTATCGGTTCATTTATGTGTTTACCATTTTATAAGAGAAAAAATAAGGTGCAGTAATGGTTTATGAAGATATGAAAGTGAGTATGACCCGACTCCATTATTCATAATATAATTTATTTCTGTAACTGAAATTTTGCATTTTTTATTATCCCCCTCCCACCTTTTCCCTTTTTTATTGTTTTGCTTATTTTTCTTGGATCAGTACATGGTTATAGAGTTGCACACATAAGCGCTGCCTTAGGTACAGGTTACTTTTGGGTTTTGGAACTTAAAGTGTACCTCCAGTTATAAGCGACCGGTCATAAATGAATAGTGCAGGTGAATATAAGAAACCTTGTAATATATCTTAAGGAGATCTGTTTCCGTCTCCAATTATTAAGCCATTCTTCTGCTCCTTATCTTCAATCTGACTGCTTGTTTTTATTATATTCATCTCCATATTCAGCCTTACACACAGAGCTCTATGGAGAAGGGAGGGGGTCCTGCCGACCAGTTAAATGATATATTGTCTCATTCTGTGCACTAAGTAGCCTCTCATCTACAACCTAGCAGTGGTTAAAATAGTTTAGAATAGCAAAGTGAAGAAGCAGCAATTATCTGTGTCTTTTCTATCCCCTCTCCCCTTTTCATAGACTAATATGGAGAAAGTAGCTGCCTGAAAAGTGAAGGAAACAAATTTCTTGAATAAGACATATTACAATGTATCTTAGTCACCTGTAGTATTCATTTATGAAATTATAGGAGGCCTATTAATTTTGTTCCAAGGCACATAAAACTTTGACAGTTCATTGGTCGTTGGACTTCAGTTTATCTTGAGCACCTTTTACTACTATGTTTTGATCATAAGCGGTTTCCACAAGGCGTGTTGTGGTGGGTTTTTTTTTTGGTTTTTTTTGGTTTTTTTTTTTTTTTGTCTTCTATGCAATATTTCTGACATGAGTATTTTAGTAAGTACTTGGATTCCCCATTAAATTCTGAAGCATATTGTCTTATAATTCTGGATTCTGCCGTTCCTCCTAGGGTCTTTGTCCCTACATATTGTAATACTGTAAGCACTGATTAATCCGTGTAAAGAGCAGTAACAACCAACTATCCATTTATTCAAGTATTTTCAGTACGAATAACAGAGGAACGGCGGAGGGATGCAAGTGTTTACTGAAACCTGTCAGTGGAGGTCAGGCCCACTTTAGATGCGATACATTGGCTTACCAAAGCCAGTTTTCCCACGCCTGGTGCAAAATTTATAGATATAATAGATTTGTCTCTTAAGCTCAAAATATAGCCTCCTTGAATAGTGCGAGCTTCTTCTCAGAGCCATGTTGTTCCATTCTTAGACCTGTACAGACTCCTCAGTGTCCGCTATTGTGTATGGGAGAATAGTACGTCAGCTACACAGATTTCCCCCTTCCCCTGATTTCCTTCTTCCATGGACTGTCGCAGCTTCTTCTTTTGGAATCTCCTTTAAAAGACCCTCATTCCTTCCATCCGCTCTTATTTCATTTCTAAGCTGTAAAGCAGCTATTTTATGCCCAGCTTTTTAGTTGCTCTGATTTGGCTGTTTTCCGTGGAAGATACAGTCCCCCCTCCCTCCCTCCTTTTGCTGTTTTTGAAGCTTCTTTGTTTTTGATCTTTGTTTTCTATGCAAACTTTGGTGATGCCCACTCGCTAAACACAATCATAGTGTATATCCCCTTTGTACCAAGTGGTCCTATGAGATTCTGGCTCCAGATATCTCTCAGGACGGTCTGTGCAAAAGGGTTGAATCCGGTGAGTGACTTGTATTGTGTTCTGCGGTCTTTTTATTTTCTGCTTCCCACATTGCTTTAATGTTTTTGTAGGGGAACTGAATCAATGATATGTTGCAGTTCTTAGTTTTACTCTCACATGGTAGTCCTTAGTCAGTGGTGGGGGGATTTATCAATCCCTCTACATCAGAAAGGGATGATATTGTTGGTGCTCAATTGGCACAAGGCCCTTTCTTGCTCCAAACACACACGTGGACAAAATTGTTGGTACCTGTCGGTTAATGAAAGAAAAGCCCACAATGGTCACAGAAATAACTTGAATCTGATAAAAGTAATAATATATAAAAATTCTATGAAAATGAACAAATGAAAGTCAGACATTGCTTTTCAACCAGGCTTCAACAGAATTTTTTTAAAAAGAGAACTCATGAAACAGGCCTGGACAGAAATGATGGTTCCCTTAACTTAATATTTTGTTGCACAACCTTTTGAGGCAATCCCTGCAATCAAACGATTCCTGTAACTGTCAATGAGACTTCTGCACCTCTCAGCAGGTATTTTGGCCACTCCTCATGAGCAAACTGCTCCAGTTGTCTCGGGTGTGAAGGGTGCCTTTTCCAGACACCATGTTTCAGCTCCTTCCAAAGATGCTCAATAGGATTTAGGTCAGGGCTCATAGAAGGCCACTTCAGAATAGTCCAATGTTTTCCTCTTAGCCATTCTTGGGTGTTTTTAGCAGTGTGTTTTGGGTCATTATCCTGTTGCAAGAGCCATGACCTGCGACTGAGACCAAGCTTTCTGACACTGGGCAGCACATTTCTCTCTAGAATCCCTTGATAGTCTTGAGATTTCATTGTACCCTGCACAGATTCAAGACACCCTGTGCCAGATGCAGCAAAGCAGCCCCAGAACATAACAGAGCCTCCTCCATGTTTCACAGTAGGGACAGTGTTCTTTTCAAAATATGCTTCATTTTTCCATCTGTGAACATAGAGCTGATGTGCCTTGCCAAAAATTTCGATTTGTCTCATCTGTCCATAGGACATTCTCCCAGAAGCTTTGTGGCTTGTCGACATGTACGTAGTTTGGCAAATTCCAGTTTTGTCAGATTCAAGTTATTTCTGTGACCATTGTGGGTTTTTCTTTCACTAAATGAGGGGAACCAACAATTTTGTCCACGTATATGTGCCACAATCCCCATTGTGCGAAGGTTGGCAGAGCAGGGACGCCTCGGCGCAGTATATTTATAACTCGCATGAGTTATAATGGAAATGTACGCCAGTTCCTAACACCAGGTGTGCAATTGACTTAAGAGGCCTCAATTTCGGGGCCTATATTTAGACTGGCATACAAAACACTGTTCCTAATAAATCTGCCCCAAGTACAGTTACTATACACAGTAGCTGGGATCACATGTGTAGTTAAGGCTTTTATTAAAATTGAGTTACTGTAGAAGTATTTCCTGGCACTGTCCCATATTGTTGTTTGCCTGAAGGTAGAGCAAAGCTTTATTAACTCGCGGCAGGTAAAGGGAATTGTCTTAGCTGGACACCACTTTTGTTTCTTGCCTTGCTAGTGCATGCTAACCTCCCTATAGGAACCCTTTAGTGACTAAAGCTGTAGACTGCAGAAATCTGTTTTAATATTGGTGGATGACAAATATCATAATCTCTAATTATACTAACCTACCCAGGCTCTTAATTCTTTGACACAGGTTTTGATGCTGCTTACCACCATAGACACACTTTACAGAATGTGCCAAAAGGAAGCCCCTTCTCTGACATCAGTGTTTTGTGACAGATCAAGCTCTACCTCAGACTTCCTGCGTTGCTCGCCCTGTGCATACACATGGTGCATTATGTTGTCCAGGCATAGTCTGATCTGGCATTGAGTCTGGGGAAATGCCACTGCCTGCAGCAAGCAAGTATTGTTCAAGGGTCCTGTTGTAAGGAGACTTGTGCATAGTACTTGCTAGGCGGTAAATGGTTGGCAAGGCAGCCTGACTGCTCAGCATGCAGTTGTCTCTTCACACCCAATGTCTGACAAACCACCTAAACACAAACTTTTCGTTTTTTAGCTACTTCCCCTGCACATTCATACAGGAAAGTAGGGGCAGTTAAAGCATTATTCCCTCCTTAGACATTTATGTGATATCCTGTGGATGTGTCATAAATGTCTGATAGATACGTGTTCCTCTTTTGAGGGCCCACACCGGTCTCCAGCCATAACTCCCATAGAAGTGCAACCACCTCTCAATGTATGTTAAAGAAGTTATGTGAAAAATATATTTAGGCAGTGTACTCACTGCACCATAACAGAAAAGTTAGTAGTATACTTCTTGGTCCCCCTTTGCACCAATGCTTCCATTCTCACAGTACTGTGAAGAGCCACGTTGTGTTTCTCTGGGTCACACGACGTACCCCACTGTACTCCTGTTGCTTGCACACGGAGTAGAGCAGGGCAGTCATTTAACCCAAAGCGTTGGCAGAGAGACTAGACTTGCAGTGGGGGGACTAGGGTGTATGTGACTAGCTTTCCTGCAGTGAGTACACTGCTCAAAAATATTCCCCACATAATACCTTTTAAGCTTTCTTATCAGATGAAAGTGACATTGTGGGGGCCCTGTTCTGAAATGGGAGTGGGTCCCAGAGTGGAACCCACATCTATCAGACATACAATCTTAAGACATTTAAGGAATATATTATCTGAAAGTAAGCAAAGAACTCTAATACCACCAGTATCATGTGCAGGAGGGGGCAGGTAGAGCAGGAAGCCTGCGAGGTATGGAGGCCAAGCACTGAGTGATGGTGGCGGTGTGGTCCTGGCAACCGCTCCTGTACAGCTTAAGCTTAGTTCACATCTGTGCAATGTCCGCCTTAAATTGTCAGAGGAAAAAGCCCTGCACAGATGTTTGTTTTAAAACTGTGTAACCTTTATTGTCGAGGTCTGCTTATCCCTTGTTCTGGCCCTCCTGAAGGACCAGAAAAATGGGTAGGCCAACGCTAGTGTGAACCTCTTGATAGTATCATTTTGCTTTTTCCTACCATTCCTACGGTTTACAGGGCATCTTCAAAACTTGTATTTTAAGACCAAGAGAAAGAGTTAACAGTCCTTACATAATACGGGTGTAGTAAATCCATTTTACAAATTGATTTCTGCCAGAGTCTCCAAGTTTTTTGCATTTTGCCAAACTACTTCATCTGAGAGTATAGTATATGTGTTCTGTAGCTTTTAAGCAGTTAAGGGGTTAAAGTCATGCCTACGAGTAAATATCTGTCCAAATTCAGGTTTTGAAGTCCCCACCCAGCGCTCCGAGGTCATAATGTGAGCACTCACACAGCGTTCAGAGCTCTGTTTCCTGTTTTGTTAGATCACTGGCTATACTAGTTTCCAGCAGCATCATCATTGGTTCATTTTCCTATCTGACTTGTGAAATGCATGACTAACCTCTGTACCGATATGGATGCCATGTTGTCCATCTGACCATATCACTGTTTTTCATCTTGCAGTGGACTAAAGAGGAAGGGCTTAGATCTGCCGCCTCTGCCGTCCCTAGCCTGTTTGTCCCATTGAACACAGACCCCAAAGAAGTGCAAGAAATGAGGAACAAGGTAAATGTCCAATTACGTCAAATCATTCTACATTTGCACCATGACTTTGTCCTTTATTCCTGTGAATTGTGCTCCGCTGCTGTTTAGTTTGACCATACACGGCCCATTATGTCAACCAAAAGTCGACTTTTGTTGACAAAAGGTTTCTAACACTGTTGGAATGTGGGCTTAGAAAAGTGAAGGATTAGACCTTTTGTGCAGATAACACTTGCCATTCAGTTTGATCATGAGCTGGCCATTGGTCTAGCACATTAGGTCATGTAAAGTAGCCGCAGGTCTAATAAGGCCTTTTTTTGCTAGTAATCCTAGTATAGAACCCTGAAGTCATCCTCTACTCAGGGGGAAAAAAGAGGGGGTCATAACATTTTCCATTGTTAATGCTATAAATATGGCGGATCATTTCTGCAGTGCAAAACCACAGCCATTCTGCAGCTAGATCTGTTGTACTGAGGTCCACTGTAGATTTCACCCCTCTACATTGAAGTGGGGAGATCTACTGCAGTTCCCCATCAGGAAGAGCATGCTGACCATAGAAGATCCACAGCGTGCTTTGTTCTTATGCACAGATATTTTCCACTATATGTGGTTGGCTTTTCATAGCCTTGTTCACATGTACTGTAATTTGCTGCAAGCTTGTGGTGCAGAAAATGTACAGCAAATACACTAGGCCTAAACTAACCCTCAGTGTTAGTGCATGCAATCCATGCATCTTCATCTTCATTTTTTTTTTTTTTTTTTTTATGGCCTATCATAGGGATAAGTCATAAATACCTGATCGGTAGGGGACACAGACACCTATGTGTGTGTGATGGTAAAAGTGGAATTTTGCTGACCAGTCTATTTTATATACGCTTTAAGCTGAGTGCTATTGTTATAGATCTCTATTGTACTAATCAATATATTGATTTGTTTTGTTTCATCCCAGATAAGAGAGCAAAATTTGCAAGATATTAAAACAGCCGGGCCTCAGTCCCAGGTTCTGTGTGGGGTCGTGGTGGACAGAAGTATAGCACAGGTCAGTTTCCTACCTGCTAGTATTTGCGATGTAACATCTTTTCTTCCATCACTCTAATGGTATTCTTTAATTAACAGAGACTATCTGTGTACAAGGTAAGTGCTCAAGGCAGCTTCTTTACTTTGCAAACCCGCGTAGCGTATAACCAGTAGGCACAAGTGGCTTTGGTGTGTGGCACAAGCATGGCCGTGACAGACGCTTCTGGCGCCATCGCTGAATGCCATGCATGATGGAGCTTCTTAATGGTCTCCCCTACTGGTGACCAGAAATAGGGTAAATTATGTGACCCTATGTAGTTATGTAGATATGTCTACGTCTAAAAGTCAAACGTGATTCTCCTAAACGTCACCAGTGAAGAAAAAGTCTCATTAAAAAGTCTTTTAAAGGAGAAACCTAGCCAACGTAATATGGCAGGAGATCACATTGGGGAGTCTGTTAGCTTTTAACCTCTTCTGCTGTATTTTAGAGAACAGTTTCTCAACTCCATCCTCAAGTATCCTTGATTTGAGGAGAAAACCCCTGTGGTAGTGAATATTGCACTGCATTGTGTGAAATGGTTTCTCCAAGACTCGATATCGATGGCTTATCACTAGGGTAGGCCTTCAATAATGTATTGGTGGGGACTGACACCTGTGACCTCCACCATCTGTTTTCAGCACAGTGTACAGAGCTGGAAGTGTATGGTGTGGTACCCTTGCTGCACTATGGCAGCTTAGCTTTCATTCAGTTCAGTGGGAGCTGAGCTTCGGTAGTGTGGCAGGGGCAGGACACTGTTCAGCTCATACGCTGTGCTGAATATGTTGCCACATATCTGACCCCCACCAATCCAATGTTGATGACCTATACAAGCATAGACAATCAGTGCTGATTCTTGGAGAACCCCTTTAAGGCTTACAGCAACATTTGTTACATGAGAGCAAGTCTGACTAGTCACACGTCCAGAAACAATTTTGAGACTTGCTGTCTATCAGAAGTGGCATGGAGCAAGACAAACCCATTGAACGTTATTAGATGAAGTGCAACATTGCTAGTCTCATGTTGTGTGACGTATGTTGCTGTGTAGCCTTAGCCTAAACCACATGACCTGGAGGGATTTGGAGTTGAAAAGCACTTTGGCCTTCATTTCAGACAAGACTACATTAGTTTATATGACCCTTGGTTGACAAAGGAGTAGAGAACTGAGTAGCAGTGAAGGTTTTAGTTTAGCAAAATGGCTTCATCTTGTGGACTCCACCATTGTCATCTGAATAGAGTTTATATGTATGACTATATAGAACATTCTTAATAGATGCATTTCTTGGTGGATTTCATGCTTGTAAATGAACATCTTGCATATTTGCCAGCAGTTGTCTACACCACAAATAACAGTGTGGCCTATACCTCTCCTACTGTAAATGCACAGACAGTGCTGGCAAATATGGCTATCAGACAGTACTATATATGCCTGCAAATCTGTACCTAAACTTCTAAGCACAGTCTCCTATTGCATCCCCTTATTATGGCATTTACAACCATCAGGGTATTGATCTTTCTAGTAACCATCCATAATATGCAAAGTTCATGGTCTGCAGACTGCCGTCAGATAAGCTTCAGCGTCGGCAGCGAGATCAAGGGAAGCAGCGATAACCTTTTATTGCAGCTACAAAGATATGAGCAATAAAACGTGTTCACCTGTCTCAAAATCTAATCTGTCTTGTCGGCTAGTTCAGTGTATGAGCATATTCCGAACTAGGCCTGGTGTTTAGGCCTCATAGCATTGGGTGCAATCTAGTCCTCTCACCCCATTAGTTATCAGCCATGTCTGAGCCTTCTGCAGTCATTGGTGTCGTTCACATTTCTGTTGCTGCGCGCATGTTCCACCCTCATTGCTGCCATGTTGACTTGCATGTCCTCTCACGTCTTTAGTGTTATATGGTGTACATGAGGTCTGGTCTGCTGTGTTTACTCAATTTGCTGTTTCAGGACGCGCCTCTTTCAGACTGTTCGGAAACTCTTGATGGGTTCGATCTGTCAGAGCAGGCCTTTAGTCCAGCTAAAATCCACTCAGTTAGAAAGGTATATATAGCCCTGTTACTATTTTGGGAATCTGGGTAGCTGACCTGTACACCCATTTGTATCATATATGCTTACACTGTGGGGATAGAATGGGTTGTCCTTATTTTAGTTAGTCATTTTCAATGAATTGGAATACATGAAGGATGACAGCATTGCATCATGGGAGACTTGTTTACTCCCTAATGTAAGCTTGTGACATGGCACCGCCACCAGCATATAGTTTTGCAGCTCCATAAACTTTTATACTGAATCTGTCTGACTAGTTACATATCACAGCGCTGTAGACTTGCTATTAAGACCCTCTGTTTGCTGTATATGCTGGGAGAGAGGCACCAGTCATGCATCAAATTTAGCCATAGGGCTCCATTGACGTGATAGAGGCCAAAAGAGTCCATTTGGCCTCCATTGTGGTGGTATACATCAGCATATTTTCAGTACGGTATCTGGCCATACACTTTTAACACATTTCAGTTGTATAAACCATACATGTGTCCTCTGCTGTTTTTTCACTATGACTCATTTGTCAGCTCCTGGTGCATGTGCATTATACCATTGAAACTGAGGGCAGTACACGTTGCTTTATTGCACATATACCAAGAGCCATCGGAGATGAGCCCAGAACTCCTGTCCGGTAAATTAAAGGGCTTTTCAGGCCCCAAATGTTTGGTGTGTTTTTTTTTTTTTGTTTTGTTTTTTTTGTGTGTTTTTTCATGCTGATGACCTATTCACAGGATAGGTCATCAGTATCCAATCTGGCAAACTAAGACACCTGGACTCTGTACAGATGAACTGTTCGAACAGCCTCTAGGTGCTGGAAGCTTCTAGTGGACAGGTAGCAGCCCCATCCATTAAATAGAGGTGCTTTTGGGGAATTGCAGCATTATTCCTATTAATTGTATAGAAGTGGTGCTGCACATGCTCCCTGTTCACTAGCAGCTTCCACATCCTGGAGGCTGCTAGCACAGCTGATCTGTGTTGGGGTCTGGCTATCAGACACTCACAGATCACATCCTGATGACCATCTTGTCATCAATATAAAAAACAAAACCCCTTTAAACTCTGAGGCCCTTTCTCACCTCCACCAATTCAAGTTCTTGTTGTCTGTGTATAGGCGCCGCTCCATTGATTCCAGCACAGTTGGAATTTTCTCTCTAGTCCCCACCGTTCCTGAGCAGCAAACAGTTAGTTTTGGTGCCTGATGCACTATTTAAGCTCTGTAATGTCCGGTGGGCAGTGTCAGGCAGGGGGTGTGATTTAGAGCCCCAGTCAGAGGCAGCCAGTGTCAGAGCTTAGAATCACACCCCTTGTCTACTCCTGCCTGACACCGCCCTCCTGACAGTACAGAGACTAAATAGTATATCAGGCACCAAAACTAACAGCATTGATTGCTCAGGAATAGAGGGGGCTAGAGAAAAAAATATTAAATGATGTAGAGAGCTGGACTTGGCAGAGGTGAAAGGTCCAAGCAGCGGCTGATCATGAGGTTGCCGGATTTGGGGTCATAAACGCCATCACCATAAGGGCATACTAGTGGTTTAGGGTCCCAATATTTGGTGAACCATATTCCCTTTTAAGGACCTAGTGTTGTGAATTGACCATTGTTTGAGTACATTGCATACTTACAAGCACACGGATGCCACATCATCCTCCTTACATTCACTACTGATTCGTCTTCCTGGTAGGTATAATGGCAGTGTGAGACATGTGAAGTGCACATAGAAGGGAAGCCACCTCTCCTAGGATTGCATGCATCTAGACATGCCCTGTTAGAGTAATGCTGATCTGCTCTTGCATGGCACTGGTTGGAGCCTTGTGTTCTTTGGTTTTAGTGTTAATTCTGAAAATTACAAGCACATTGTGTTCTCACATCCAGTGTATATGTAGCCATGGAATACACTTCTCCTTTAGCTGTATTCTAGAGTCTAATCTTGATCTCTCAGAACCATTTTTTAGTTACTGTTTAGCCTATCAAGTCCTGAATTGTTATAAACCGACTGAATGACAAAGGAAAGCTTGGTTTTATTAAAAAAAAAAAAAAGTAATGAATAGTAGAGGTGAATATAAGAAACTTTGTAATATAACCTATTAAAAAAAATCCATTTATTAGGCTAGCCTCTTCCTTCTCCTTATCTTCACTATCTGGTCACACACAGAAGTCTATGGAGAGAAGAGGAAGCTGATAATTGGTTGCACCATTCTGTGCAGTGGTATAGTCTTGAAGATACAGCAGTGTCAGAAGAGCTCACTGAATGTAGCAGAGATTAGCAGCTGAAGTGTTTGTCTTCTCCTCCCCGTCCCCTCTCCATAGACTTTTGTATAAAAAGTTACTCTGCTTGAAAAATGGAGAAGGAAACCTATTTCTTTAATAAGATATATTACAAAGTTTCTCATTTTCACCTGTACTATTCATTTATGACAAGTGGTTTTAGAATTTAAGGTACACTTTAAGTGTTAATGAAACTTTGCTCATGACCTAATGTTGACCCCATATTGTTCTTGTCAACCTTTGTGTAAGTACCAGAAGTATTTACATCTTACATATTAAGTATTTACATTATATCTACGGGATTTGCCATAGATGTCTGGTAGTTTCCAGTTCTACATCTGGGACCTGCAACGTTATACTCGTCCTGGTGGCATGACCATTCAATGCAATTCAGCTGCTCATGAGTCTCCCGCTCCCCACTTCTATACAAGTTCTAAGCATAGCCTGTGGATATACCACAAACATCCACGATGGGAATATACCCCTTCAAGAAGGTTGTCTCACTTGGTTACATGTAAAGGACTGAGCTAATAAATTTTATGACTTCCACTTGCTGGATGGAGAGAGGAATTGGCTTATCAATGAGCACCTAACTCAAGGCAGATGGTTGTCTAATAGTACTGTAATGCCCGCCAGTAAATATGCGAGACACCTGTGGACCACACAAAATACTATATTCTGAGATTAGTCTGTCATTTATTCAGTCAAGATTTGGGATTTTGTTTTTTTCGCTTGCCCACATCGCAATAGTGAGTTGACAGTAACACGAACATATATAGCACCAGATTTGCTATGACTTTAACCTATTGATTTCCTTAATAATTTTCCAGGGAGAGCTGATCACTGCTTCCAAAGCCATTATTGAGAAAGAGTACCAGCCAAAGGTCATAGTCAGCACAGCCGGGCCAAACCCCTTTAATAAACTGACGGACCGAGAGCTAGAAGAGTATCGCAAAGAAGTGGAGCGCAAGCAGAAAGACGCTGAAGGTTTGTTCCTGCGTGCACTGAGATGTACATGAATGTTATGTCACTTTTATGGTGTGTTCACATTTTTAAGTGGTTTCCATTTGTGAGTCAGCATTTTTTTTTATCAATATGGAATTGAGCTCTTTTAGAACAATGAGGATGTTGACATTGCTTCAAAAATGTAAAAAGGCAGCACTCTCATTGCTCCAGACAGCTCATTTACATATTGATAAAAGTGGGTTGTCTAGTTTCAGACCTATAGTGATAGATAAATATTACTGTTTGTATAATGAAAAGTTGTCCAATTTTCCAATATCCTTTGTGTCAATTTCTCAGTTTTCTAGATCTCTTCTTGTCATTTATTCTGCTTACTTGTAGTGGATAAAAATGTCCATGGTCATGTGATATACAGTCCATGGTCATGTGATGGACACACAGGTGCACAGCTCGTTATAGTCACAGCTCAGTAATCAGACATGTGCCTGGTAAGGAGCTGTGCACTTGTGTGTACATCACATGACCATGGACTGTACATCACATGACCATGGACTGTACATCACATGGCCATGGACTGTACATCACATGGCCATGGACTGTACATCACATGACCATGGACTGTACATCACATGACCATGGACATTTTTATCCACTAGAAGTAAGCAGAATAAATGACAGCAAGCAGAGATCTAGAAAAACTACAGAAAGTCTACTGGAAAATTGTAGAACTTTTCATTATACAAACAATATGTGTCTCCATATTGGTCTGAAGCTGTGTTAAAAGTGACAGCTTATGTTTTAATGTGTTTATTTAAAGTTTGAGGGGAAAAAAATCTTTTTGTAGGCAAATTTTTGCAACCATAACTTTTTTTTTTTTTTTTAATATGCATGTATAGGGCATGTTGCAGCTTTTATTTATACAATTTTGGAGAATCTGTCTGACAGTTGATCACTTTTTTATTGCATTTTTGTCCATTTTGATTCTTTCCTGCCACAGCATTCACCGTGTGCGATAAATATCTTTGATATTTTAACAGTTTGAGTGTGTTTGTACGTGGCAATATATTTTTAAAGGAAACTGGGGCTGAAAGTAAACCTACCTTGCAAATCCAGTGGTCCCACTTGACCACAGCATCTAAGGGATTTAAGTGCCTGTGGTCAGAGCCAAATGTGACCACAGGTACTGCCTACAGGTCCTTTCTGTATAACATGGCCAAGACCTGGTGGCTAAGGTGCCCACTCAGCTGCTGAGCAGGCAACATGTTTAAGAACACAAGGGGGTTAATGGTACGTCCAGTGGATGGCGCAGAAACCGTGCTCATGCCAGCTTCAATACACAGCCCGCATTCTCTGCCAGCCCACTGCTATCCCACAGCATGTTCAGAGGGCTGATGGGTTTTCATGGCAGCGAGAGCCTGACAAAAGCATCTCCCTGTTAGTCTATGCCAGAACATGGCCTAATAGTTGGCTTGTCTCTGCAAGGCTGGAAACACACATGTCATTTCTGATACAGTTTGGGATGTAGTTTTTTCAGCCAAAGCCAAAAGTGGATCCTGTAATAAGGAGTAGTATAAGGCCTTTTATGTTTCTCATTCCTTTCATGTTCACTCCTGGCTTTGGCCTTAAAATAGGCGCAACATTTTTTTTAATGTGCGCTGACAGGCAAAAATGCTTTGGAATTACTACTAATAGTCAGTCAAATGTTTTCTCCAGCATGACATTCCATATGAAGTCCTGTTACTGTAGCAGATGGTTTTGGTTAGATCTAGCAGGTTTTTCATCAGCATTGACCCTGTTTATATACATCCTAGCTCCCTCCATCCCAAGTAGCAGAGTTCTGGAGGAATACACACTGTATAAAGACTCGAAAGGTCCCCATACAGGGTCTGCGGATACTCAGGTAGAGTCGGTCGAAGATCAAGATGCGTATGGCCAGGCTGCGGTTCTTCCAACAAATCTATCAGAAGTTACCAGTGTGATCAAACAAAGTGACCATTTACCTGTCATTGAGGTGTCTACTCCAGAGTTAGAGGAGGACTTGGATGGCTCTCTAGAAAAGACACATGAAACTGACTCTCCCCACAGAGAGTTTCACACCGCCGTCCTCCGAGCTCTTATCAACCCAAATCTGGTGCCTAGTTCTGCAGGTATACCTACCAAGAGCTGTACTGCCAACATACTGCCATTGATGATTACACCTCTGGGAATCTGGTGTCGGAAATCTCTTGGTAACATTAATGGAATTTTCCAAAATCTTTAATAAATCACCATCAACAAGAGGGAGCTGATTTTATTCATATCATATAATTTTTTTTTTTTTTTTTTCTGTATGATCTACAGTATTAATCAATGAGCTATAATGATCGATAAGAGTCCTCACAACATTGATTCTGTATCTGGGATCTGACAAGAATTATATTTGTGTCTTCTAATCTTGGTAATGGTTCTTACGTCCTGTCTCCATCTCGAGATGTATTACTTTTAGTACTTCTCTCATGTTGATAATACTAATTATTATAATTATTGTTTTTTTTTCCTGGAGATTTTTGGGGTTTGCAAATCAGCTGTCTATTGATCATTTTGTAATCTCTTCATCTTGCAAATGTGAAGATAGGAGAACATGCTTCCTGTCATTGTCTATAATAAGCATTCTTATGTCTCTAGGACCCCCCCGAAGAGTTGGCAGAACAGAAGGAAACCCCTCCGGACCATTCCCTAATCCGCACACCCCCCAGCACTCCCATCAAGCAAGAGGAAGGTATGTCTAGAGCTGACTAGTATGATCGGTCAAGTCATCGCTGCTATTAATATTACCAAAGCTATTGTCCCACAGTCCACAAAGTCCTATAAATAATGTTCCGTCATGTCAGATTTTTGTTTTGTTTTTTACTTATAATTTCTGGTAGCTTCTATTGGGAGCTTTTGCCTTTTTCATAAATAGATTACAATGTGTGTTTTTGAGCAGTGTATTCACATTGCTAGTTAAGTAACCAATTCTATACAGATAATGAGGAAGATTTACTAAGCTAAATATGCAAGGTTTTTTTTTTTTTTGTTTGTTTTTTGGCTTAAAGGGTTGTAAATCTGCCTCACTTTCCTCCCGAAATGTCAGTCACAGGCAATTCCATCTGCTGTTCCATATCATAGAAGACTGTAGAACTCACCATTGTTAAATTGCACCAAAACATGCAGGTTGCACATAAAGCTTGTGACACACAGCATTTTCTAGAGCATCATTCACACAGCTAAAGTCTCAAAACTAGCCAGTACTATTGCTGTAGTCACTTGTAAAAATGTTTCAGAGATGGAAAGGACTCCAGATAAAATGTTACCTTGTCTCCACAGTTCAGCTTGGAACTTCATGGGTTACACCTATGTGCACTACACCCTAACCTTTCCCATTGTCTACTCTTGTCTCAGCCTCATGCACCATCAGGTTATTCCAGAGTAAGGGTATGTTCACATAGTGGAATATAGGGAGGATTTTTATACAGTCTTCCGCCTCAAAAATCAGCTAGAATCTATCTCTGGTTTTTTTGCACTTTACTTTATTATGCCACTGTTTCTGCAGCTGAATCAGTGGGGAGACTGCAGTGCAAGACCAATTGTATGAGTTTATGGAGAGCATTTTGAGGCGAAAGTTTGCCTTAAGTTTCCCTCCAAATTCTGCTGTGTGAACATACCCTAACATTGGTCAAGTACATTCGACGAATATTGACCAAATGCACTACTTTTTTTTTAGCACAGGCCAATCTTCTAATGTGTATTTGAAAGGATTGAGACTAACAGTCAAAACAGCTATCTTGTGCGTGGCCAACTTAAATGGGTTGTCTGGGAATTACAGTTCTGGGCCAGGAGGCCTGGTAAGGCGAAACATTTAAAAAAAAAAAAAAAAAAAGTTATACTCCTCTGTCCCCGGCCCTCTGGTGTCCACTGCCGCTATCTGATCCAGCAGTGCTCGGGGACTTGTTCCGTCGGAAGTCCTGAGACGTCTCTCTCGTGTCACCTGTGATGTCCCGGGTCCTTTCCTGTGACCGCTGAGGCCACTAATTCGCCTCAGTGGTCACGCGCGGTGAGGACTTCTGCTGGAACAAGACCCCGAGAGCAGCAGTATTGAACAGGGGTGGAGGACACCAGAGTTACTGGGGACAGGTTAGTGTGTGTGTGTATAAGTTTGGCCTTCGACAGCCTATTGGCCCAGAACTTAAATTCCTGGACAACCCCTTTTAAAGGGCTATGCAAGATATGTTTGTTCTGACTATCGGACTAGTTTTGCATTCAGCTCCTATTTGTTGGATTCTGTGTTTTATAGGCTTTTCTCATACATGCTGTGTAGTCTTCCTATCGTACCCATGGGCTATTATAAGCTAGTCTTCAGACAAATTACATTGCAAAAAATGTAGCCTATTGTATGCAGAAAGTAAAATACTGTGTGAGAAGAATCAAAGGCAAAACAAATGTAACACCCTAATGCAGAGTGAACCTAGTCCAAAGTAAATGCAGATGTGGAAATCTATGAAGTGAATTGTAGATATCCATCCTCTCGGGCTGCCCCTCTGTCTGTGTGCAGTCAGCACTGTTGTTTGTGCACCCCTGCCTGCCCTCCCTTCATATTGAGGTCATATGTCTGTGAGTTATCTGCATTCACCTCTGCACTTCTCGCCTATATCATCTCAAGATTGTTGTCAGCTATTCATTTGACTATAAAACATCTTCGATGAATGCATTAGACCTTTTTTTTTTCTACTTGTGCTTTTTTTTTTCTTGTGGCTGCCAAACAAACAGGAGATGGATATGCTAAAGAATACCTGTTACCATAGTAAGTATCATCTCATTCTTTCAATCCCTTTACTTCTTCCTCAGATCCTTGTGTGCTTTGCTTCATTCTATCGCATCTCTGTTTAATTTTAATTAACTTCCTGCGAATAAACCAAGGATTTAGCGGAAGGTCCTTATCTAGTTCATCCTGCGATTTGTTAGATAAAGGTTGTAGGAAATCATTGCAGGAATGCCGGCTCAAAGCAAGTCATTGAGGTCATGCAGTAGAGACGGCTACACAATATCATCCCAGTCAATGGAGGGAATTTACTATCCCATCTGACAGTTTTCTGGGGTAGATGGGTGATATGGCTCATCTTTGGTGCAAGGCCCTTTTGTGTGCCAAAGATGTGCCACATCCCCCTGTTCTGCGCCTTGCTCACTATGTTTCCTGAATGCGGGAAGGCCAGGGTTGGGCCTAGCTCGGCCAGACCTATTTATTATAATGCACGCCATTTTTCTGGTGTGACTTATACAGGAAATCTACACTAGTTCCTGACTAGCATTGATTTCCATTCTGGCACACGGGCGTGTCTGGCTTAAGTTTTTCGGGGCTTTTGTTAAGACTGGCATGGAATAGGGGGCAACCTGGCCCTTTAAAAGCTGCAGAAGCTCTGTGGTCCCCTTATTTTTCTGCTGACCGATAGAAGTTCTGGAATCCCCTTTTTAAAGGGGATGTACAGGATTACAAAACATGGCTCCATAATATCAAAAATAGCATCTCACCTGTCCATGGGATGTCTGGTATTGTGGCTCAGCGTCACTGAAATGAAGCGGCAATACCGCACCTGCCATGTTCAACAAGCAAGCAGCCATGTTTTTCTTATAGTGTACAATCAGAAGCAGAGGTGAGCAACACTTGTGATATTAAGTTATGTTGGGCTTTCTATGTAGATAAACAGATGGAGCAGAGTTAGCTCGAACTTCTACAATCGGTTAAACTGCTGCAGTGTGAGATCTTATCACACAAGACAAAACCATGAAAAGTCATTAATATATTATATTTAATATTTCATATATTAATATATGTTTGTGTATAATTCCAAAGAAGTTGAGAAAAAAACATTTGTAGCAGCAATCTGTAGCAGTCTCACAATAGGCTGTCCTGTTCTGTAGAGATCACTTCTCAACAGTTGTCTTATCACAGGCAATGAGACATAATTACTATACATAGAGAACACAGGATCCACCCTCAATAGGTGATGGTCACAGCTCACCATTAACCAACCAGCCACCCACCCTAGTCACAGAGCATGCCTGCAACACTCAGCATCAAAATGACCCATTGACTTAACAGCAGCTCAGGAAATATGGCCATCTCCATAATGATTTACGGAAAACAGAGTCAAATCTACAAACCTGAAAGCTAAAACATAGTAGAATACAAAAATTATAGGTGATTCATTTCCTTTAAAATCTGCCGCTCCAGTGTCCCCTCAGTGGTCCTTGTTTACGGCAGTGACATGTGACTTCAGTAACCATAGGTTCCTTACGTCATTTTATCTTTAATTGCCACTGTCACCTCCCCCCACCACCCCCTTTTAACTCTTGGCCATGTTATACACCCATCTGAATATGTCGAAAGCTGTTCTATATTTACATCCATCATTCTGAAACAAGTGGAAGTGTCTGGTTTTATTCACCGTATAGTGACTAGAATGTTTTGATACAACAACCAGTCTCTATAATAGATACATCGCTTTTGTTTGCACTTGAAGTCTATGGACATCTTTTTGCAGTGGTTTTTTTTTTTTTTTTTTTAATTTGCTTTCTAAATGCAATAGTATGCATGTTCCTAAAACGCAGTCATCAAACATTTCCTCCCATTTTTCTACGGTAATGTGTGTTTAACTCCTTCACCTAGCTGACTGTCCAGCTGTATCTGACATACAGTAAGTCCATGTCAGCTTGTGCTGCTGTCCTCTGCCTTCACTCAGTTAGGGATAGCATCAGGTAAGGGAAGGTTGTACACAGCGGGTGGGAGTGTGGGTAGGAGGGCAGATGACACATACTGTAGATATGAAGGAAAGCACAGGGTGAGGAAGATTGTGTAGGCTGTGTACAGAGATGGATGTATAGGTGGCAGAGTCTGCAGTGGGAATATCAGCATCGGTGTCTGTCATCCCGCATGGTCTGTAGAAGGGGAAAAGCAGTAAAGGGTAAAGCTGTGCGGATACTTGGAGCTAGTGAAGGCAGCAGCAGCAGCATCCATGACACACAGCCCTCACATCTGTGACACACACACAGCCCTCACATCTGTGACACACAGCCCTCACATCCGTGACACACACACAGCCCTCACATCTGTGACCCACACCGCCCCTCACATCTGGACACACACACAGCCCTCACATCCGGGACACACACACACGCCCTCACATCCGGGACCACACACAGCCCTCCTCCGGGACACACACACGCCCTCCCCGGGACACACACACAGCCCCACATCCGGGACCACACACGCCCTCACATCCGGGACACACACACAGCCCTCACATCCGCGGCACACACACAGCCCGCCTCCGGGACACACACACAGCCCTCACATCCGGGACACACACACAGCCCTCACATCCGGGACACACACACACGGCCCTCCCAGTAGGGACACACACACAGCCCTCCCCCTTACTGGGAAGGCTCATCCACTTACTAGGAGCAGGTAGTAAACTGAAAAGGAATGAAGATGGCAGCCTGAGACTTTTTACATAAAATACATTTTTAGTTTTTTATTATTTCTGCCAGAGGTGTCCATAACCTTTAAAAGAACCATTGGTTGGCCTTCCTAGCCTGGCAGGACTAAAGAACAGTTCATTGACAGTGTTTCTGTACAATTGTCTACCACTGTATGTAACAGTACTATAAAGGCAGTGTCTTCATGCTCACAATTTGCCTGCTTTGGGGGTTTTCTGTACTTTTGTGCACCAGTGTCCATGTAGCCTTAGAAGGTCCTATTCACTGACAGCAAGTAGAAATGGAGAAAAGTGAGACGTTCATTGAAGGTATATTAGCAGGTTGCATACCTTCCCATTATACAATAAGTACCCGAGGTACATAAAAATCTGTAAGATCTGCTAGTGAAAGGCTTGTTTGGACAGTACTTTACAACATAGGAGAGGAGCCAAATGTGATAACAGGACCCCTCCCCTTTGGGAAATGGGGGGGGGGGGGTCTCGACTGCCATTTTGATCTGGAGACCACTGGGCCAGTTACCATCTAAAGTGTATGGAGAGTCCCAACTCCCCCTGATGGCAGAGGTGATGGGAGAGAAAGATGGGGAAGTTGGATTTAAACATGCCCGATCCCTCTGCCTTCAAAGGGTATAAGCAGGCCCAGAGGGTGTGTATAATGGTGGTTGGGAGGAATAGGTGTTCTGTATGGCCAGCCTTACATGGCTGACGCAGAGGCAGATTACCTGGGTGTGCAGCATACCTGACACCTGACTGGGGTGATCATTGGAAGGCATTTCATTACTACTTCTATAGGACAAAGCTTTCCTCTACTTCAGGTTGGAGAACTGCCCGTCCTCGCAGTATATGGGCAGCAGTGTTTCCAGTGACTTCTAATTTTTATTTTCCTTAATGGATGGGGAGCGAGAACTAACACAATCCTCCATCAGTGATTCAGTCCTATCATGTGTCCGATTATTAGATAACCCTAACAAGTGTCTAATATCAAATTAGTTATTCTAAGAACCGTCCAAATGATTTTTCTTTCCGACATTTAACTTGTCTTTTAACATACACCAGGGTGGGAGTTGTCGGCTTCTTCCTTTTTTATTTCTTTTGAAATCCATACAGTGAATGTATTACACACTTCTGATAAATTTAATGATAAAAAATACATTTTTTTTTTTTCCTTTTATGCCCCGTTTGTAAGAAGCATCTTATTTCCTGCTGATGCTGGTACGCCCTGATAAGTTATCATATATTATATATGTATACAAGTGTGTAATAACATTCCTAAGCGTCTGTCCTGTCCTGTGTTGACTCTATGAAGCCTCAGCCATGACTGATTTTGTATATGTTTTGCTCCTTCTCCAGAATCTCAGCACGAGCAGACTTACAGAGATGACAGTGACGCCGCAACCTTTAAGCAGACTCTACCCGACCTCACTCCAGATGAGCCATCCGAATCCCTCTGCTTCCCAACGTCCGCAAAACCAAACGAAGACGAAAAGGCTTCCGTGGAGGACCTTCCTCAGGTCCACACAGAGACCGCCACCTCTCCTGAAGGAACTAAAGAACCCGAACCTCAGAACATTGAGCCTGCGCCTGCAACGCCGGCAGCAGAGGATGCAGCACAGGCAGACACTGCCCAAGCAGCAGATCCTGCACAGGCAGATGCAGGCAGCGACGAGTCTCCAGGAAAATCTCCCTCCAAAAAGAAGAAGAAATTCCGCACACCTTCCTTCCTGAAGAAGAACAAAAAGAAGAGCGAGTCCTAAAGAGATGCAGGAACACTGTCATGTCTAAGAGTCAGTTCATAACCACTAGAATGTACCTGATCGTATTGTTTTTGTCTTTTATTTTTTTTTTCTTCTCCCCCACATTATGTAAAGGAATGCAAGAACCCACAATAACTGAACCTGCTAGTTGTAGCTTGACTGTGAAAAGGTTAACCCAGGAAAATGTTTCCTTCCATGTAAGGTGCTAACCTGTGTGTTCAGCAGCTCGCCACTCCAGGCCCGTTCACTTCCCACCGTGTAGATGTCCCTCAACCATATGTCCGGTATTTTTTATTATTATTATTTAGCCTGTATATTACTACTTGCACTCCCCCGCCTCCAATGATGGCTTCCCTTAGCATGCCTCTTGTAAATAACAGGCTGTAACCACATCACAGCGCTTTCCCTTAAAGCGACAAGATCCTCTTTATCTAGCAGCCCATCCCATTCCTATGCACTGAGCTGCTTCCGATTGCAAGTGTTACCAGTAACCCTTTCCTAGCCAGCCCGCTGACGTTTTAACGAGTCGACCCGGTTCTCGCTCACTAATTCTAGCTACTTGCTGGTGTAATTGTGTTCTTTTTATATCACTAGGAACTGCTGCTGCCTTAAAGACATGGAATGAATTACCTAGACCACTTATTTCCCCCCCGTCCATCTGTCTGCACAGCTTTTTCCATTCCTTTTTTCTAGATGAATATGAAGTTTTTTTTTTAGGAGGTACATTCACTCCATACACAATACTGCACACGTTATAAGACTGGATCTTGACTTACAGTCCGTGGCATATTCTACTATGATCAGCGTGTCTCCTACTATGGTGAGGGTTCGTCCTGGTCCTAAATTGTGGCATGAACTAGGAATACCACTGTATATTGGTGGGAGAGTTGCATCTTTGACAGTAGTAGCTGGTTACACTGCCTGTAGGTAGCTGCCCTTTCTTATTTGGGGCTCAGTAGTCACTTCTGTAAGGACAGTCTTGTCAGCTGCTCTCCTTGCACCATGTATTAAACCGTATACATTAAGATATATATATACATTCCTTTTGGAAGTAAAGCAGCTACACTAAGACCACTGCGTGACATTGTCTTAATAACCAAAATCTGAACTCTCCTTTGCTCTGTCATTTCTACACAACCCATATGGATGCTGACCATTTACAAATGACCACCTTACTTTACCGATTTGTCCCTACACTCTGAAGGCAGCCATATTGTGGGCCAGTCCATGCCTCCTGAGACTGTAGTCTTATCAAGCGATGGGCACGTTGGGAGTTATAACTGGGGAGCCCTGGGTTGCTGACCCTGGTGCTTTATGCCCTCATAAGTTCCTAGCACATTGGTAGGCTGCAGGAATTTACCCCACACACACACACACACACAGGGGTTTTCTAGGTACCATTTTACATAATTTGCTTTCAACAATCTGGAATGTTCCTTATTTTAGAAAGGTGAGCACCCCTCATGATAAAGTTGTGTTCACACAGCAGGGTCAGGCTTGTCTGCTGCACATATGCTAGAGGAGAGCATTAGGATTGTGAAGGTTTCCTACCCATGAAGTCATTCTATAAAGAAAACCACATTTGCAAGCCTCGAGTCTTCCATGCTAAAGAAGTAATTCATCTCTGTTTTTATTGGAAAGTTAACGTTTATCATCTCTACCGCACTTGAGGTCTCAAGATGTAGCCGTGAGAAACTGTGAATGACGTGAATTACAGGGACTGTCAAGTTGTACGGCCTCAAGCATGAGTTTATAAGTGCACTCTTGTTATCTAGCCATGTACCAGGCGCCCTGATATGTAACGGGCACTGTATTTATGTATAAGCTGTTACAGTGAATTACTATGTAGCCTTTTTTTGTTTTAATGTATTTAGGGAGAAGACAACATTAAAGGGGTTGTCCAGGATTTGGAGCAAACGCTGGGGTGGCCAGGTGGGTGTAACAGAGAGACCTACTTACCTATCCCTGGCACTCCCTTGTCCAATGGTGAGATCAGTCAGTGGTCTCCGCGGTTGCTGGTAAGAAATGGGTGACGTATGTGAGTGACATCACCAATATCTCTACAGCAACCACTGAGGCCACTTAATGGTTTCCGCACCTCAAATTCCGGCAAGTCCCATCACAGGAGGGAAAGGGGACCAGGTCTGGAAGACAGAATATCAGGGATAGGTGAATATGCATATATATATTTTTATTTTTTTTTGTTTTACACCCACCCCGGCTGCCCCTGAGTGACTTCAAATCTTGGACAGCCCTTTTAAGCCCCCTTTTTGTTCAAATCTAAAAACTGACTGCAGTTAACTCCTCATGCCCCACTTCCTATGAAACCCAGGGGCCTAACAGCTTAGATATTCACTGATGTTTGTTTAGGCAGCACTGCGCCTGTCTGCGACATGGACAGGACAATCTGGCAAGAATAAGGCTGTGTCTTGCACAATAGATGTGTAATGGCTGAACCTGACTAATTTGGTGGGACCGGCCGATCAGATAATGTGTATGGGGGGTTTCCTGACTTTGAGGCGCTGATCCTACCCAACAGCTCCTCATATCTCAGCTTCCCAGATGAGGCGAATGAGGTAAACAGCTGTCACTCCTGTATTTTAGAGGTTTTTGATGTTACAACCATTCTAACTGGATACCTATAGGAAAGTGACGTATCGCACTCCAAATAAATCTATGTGAAGGATATTGCACGTGTGATATGTTACTGGATCACTCCCCATATACCACCGGCCCAGTATGTAAGCAAAGCATACCTCCTGCCACCACCTACCATCATTGACTATATGGCGGGGACCTCCTGCTAATTCTTAGGACCCACTGAAATTTTTTTTTCACTTTTAAATATTCTGGTTTGACAAATAACATTTTACATATTTTCTTTTTTTTTTTTTTTTTTTTTTTTTTTTTTTTTGCAATAATTTAATTCCAGGTCTTTCTATCACCGTTTTTAGTATGGTAATGTATTGATTCACTTTACAAAAGGGTCATGTATATTATTATTTTTTTTTTTCTTCTTTCCTTGTATTGTTTTATTTTACTCACAAATAAATTTGTTTAAACTCCTGATCTCCAGTGTGACGTGAAACCTTCTCATTGGCCATGGTTGTCTCTAGGCCTGAGTCAGCTGGAGGTAGTTACCTTCTGGGGTGTATACAGTTAAAGGGGTTTTCCAGGTCATCAGTATCAGATCTTCAGCATTATACACCATAGCCAGACATCACAGCAAGAACATTGTAAAATAATAAAATCATCAGTGTGGAGACAAGTCCTTTATTGGTAACAAAACCCAAGTCAGTGCCAAAATGTAACTTCAAAATATACAATATTAACTTGTATCAAAGACTGTACAAAATAGAAAAAATACAAAAGATATATTCTTAGTATAGTATTTGTTCTGTAACTTTCCACACCCCAAATTGCCATCTATTAAAAGGATGGTTATAACCAAGGCTGTGGAGTCAGAAAAATATAACCAACCCAGGCTTAAAAATGTAATTTTTAATGTATAGTTTGTCACATAAGTACTTTCATAGGAATCAATCACCAGAGTCGGTGGCTTGGCCTACTCACTCCACAACCCTGACTTGGAGAACCATGTAAATAGATTAGCCCTGGACAGGCTCTGCAGAAAAAGCACTTGGGCAACCCGGCTTCTTCTCTAGTGCACTCCTAGTCATTACAAACAGGGAAGAAACTTTGGTTTGGTTTTAAGGTCTTGTGTAAATGTTTAAAAAGAGTAATTGTTTCCAATATTTTGTGTAACTTAACATTTAATGGAAAAATAAGAAACTGTTCTATATCTGATCAGAGGAAAATTCTATCTATCAGCTCCTCTCCTGCCTGGCGAACTACTGAGTTCAGTGAGAGAGAACCCATCTTCACTGAAGACAGGCTGCAGTTCATACAGTCCTATGGAGGAGGACTGAATGAGAAGTAGGGGAAAACGGACATCCTGGAGCAGATTGCAGAAACTCTCTCACCAGAGCTTTATTCCCATCTATACAACTAATACTTGCTGAAAAACTCGTAGAAATCTTACTCTGTCCTCCAGCAGTTTGTTCATCTCCTAGTTTCTTCACTCTCTTCCCATAGACCACAATGTAAACCGTCTTTACAGTGAAGACAGATTTGTCAGTGAATTGAGCAGTTTGCCAGGCAGGAGAGGAGCAGATAGGAGCATGTTCCTCTGATAACATATTACAATGTTTCTTATTCACCTACTGTATGTTTATTTGCAAATAAAAATTGAACCCACAGTTACTCTTTAAGAAGCGGAGAAAAGTTGCTGGTCACGATGGGTACTCCTTTAATTCTAAGGCTGCCATGGATAGACACTGTGCCCCACCAGGATGTCTATGTAGCTTGCACCTAACTGCAGCTCTCACAAGTATCTCTGAATAGAGACCCCTCCAAGGCACTATATTATACAATACTAAATACATTCCATAAAACAATACTCTGTTCTTGTTGGTTTAGGAATCTCCTATAGTACTATAAGTCCCAAGATGTTCTGTCTGTGAGATGACCCTAGTTCCACCACATCTGCATTATCTTTCACCACTATTTGTCTATCAGGGTCTGTCTCCTCTGATAACGCCGTTCCGCTGCCGTCTATGGAAACATAAATAACTTTCCCTAGTTTCTGGCTTTCCTACATGAGCGTGTTATGGTGACTGGAATCTGGCGGGAAACCAACAACCGCATGGAAAGAGAGGAGAATAAATCCAGGATGGACATGTACTGGAAAAGTAGGGACAGATCTGGCTTCTGGCCGGTCATTGACCTATAGCTGTAGATGGCACTGGTGGAGGGCCATGAGCTGGGGCATCAGTTGGTGGCTAGAATGGAAGTGCTTTAGCGTAATCTACCCAACTTTTCCTCAACAGGAGTCTGTCACCAGGATGAAATATATTGGAACCAGCACCACAGTTAGGCTCACCTGAATGTAACACCTTGTTCCCCATGAAAATTCATACCTCACTTGCCAAGATATTCATTTATTTTACAATATGCAAATGAGCACTGAGGGCGACTCTCTTGCTCCACGCTGCGCTATAGCACCTCTGCTCTGAGTGACCGGGCCAGGGGGCAGAGGTGTTCAATCTTGACAATGGAGGCACAAGTGTTGCTGGAGGATGAGATGTTACATTCAGATGAGACCAACCTATGTAAGGGGGCGTTCACACTACCGTTGGTGACCACCAGTAGTGTCCGTTGCTATTGTCCGTTACAAGATTTTAGCATCGGACGCTAGCTGAACCGTCAGAAATCCGTTAAAATTTCCATTCATTTCAGTGGGTTTTTATATCGTGTCCATTAGTGTCTGTTTACATCTAATCGGTCAGAAGTCCGTTTTTTTTCGCAGGCAAAAAATCCTACATGCAGGACTTTTTGTCCGTTTGAAAAAATGGATTCTTGACGGACAGCAAGTGTCTTATTTTTTTAACATTGAAGTCTATGGGTAACGGACTTACAATGGACAGTAACTGATATTGTCTGTTATTTTATGACCGTGTTTTTTTTTCTGCGCATACTCAGAAAGCAGAAAAAAACGGACAGTGTTAAACAGACACTAACTGATGCTAAGGTGTCCGTTTTTTTTTAACTGAACCATTAATTGGATCAGTTAAAAAAACGGACACATTAACATCAGTTAGTGTCCGTTAATGTCTGTTATGATAGGTGTCCGTTTTTTAACAGAATCCAACGATAGGGTGAACCCTGCCTAACTGTGGTTCTGGTTTAATATGCTTCACCCTGGTGACAGACTGCCTTTTAGGCTGAGGTTCCACGTTGCGGAAAAGCTGCTTTTTTTTTTTTTGTTGCAGATTTTGCTGTGGTTTTATGAGCCAAAGGCAGGAGTGCATTTAGCAGAAGGGAGATGTTAGAGCTGCTTATATATCTGTAATTCATTTTCAAGCTACTCCTGACTTTGGCTAAATCTGCAAAAAGAAAAAGCTGCGGGAAAAACCATGGCAGAAACGAATCACAGTTTTTCACAAACTCCACAGAGGTTTCCTCTGCGGACTTTCTCCTTCAATTATACCTATAGGGAAAACACCAGCATTTCCGTAGATATAATTGAAATGCTGCTGTTTTAGAAATTGCTGCATTTCTACTGCACGTATTTTTCTGCAATGTGTGGATGGGATTCGCTAGATTTACAGGGACTGTACAACGCCGTGGTTTTTGCCACCATGTGGGGCCCTGGCCTAGGGTTGCGGCCGCATGTTGCGGAAAAGCAGCTTTTTTTTTTTTTTTTTGCAGCAGTTTTTAGTCAAAGCCAGAAGTGGATTGAGCAGAAGGTAGAAGTATAAGATGTTTCTATATATTTCCCATTCCTCTCCAGAGATCTCTTTTTTTTTTATGTATACTTTTTTTTTTTTGCCTTTTGGGTGTTTGTCGCATCCACCAGAGGCCCCTCTCCCCTTCCTGTTTATACTTTCACATTGACGTGTTATCTCGGCGTGCTGTGTGCTCAGTCCTCCCAGCACAGCTTCACAGGGTGGGACCCAACCGCATAAAAATCTGAACAGAAACATCTAGGATGCTCTGGAGAATACACTCCCTTTTGGTCTTTCTCATAGAGCTCATCAAGCGTGTCAGTAGCATAATATGTAAATTACACGCCAACATAAACCCACCGACAGGGACAAGTAAATGTGGTGGCGATATAATTGTTAGTAAATCTCATTATGCAATGTCTTGTCCCATGGGTCCATATCCATCCAGAACCCACAATTGTCATCCTTTTACTCTATGCAGAATGACCCCCTCAATCTGCCCAGGAGAGGTATAACCAGCTAGAGGTGCACCCCTAACTCATTCTGACAATGTACAAAAACCTGCAACTTTTTAAAAAAAAAAATTTTTTGCTTCTTTTAGTTATATGGGCTCCCTTTGATTTCACATTTGTCATACCAGTTGGCTACAGAAGCTTAAGACTAAGACCGACCTGATCTGATATAAGGAGTTCATTACATTACTTTAGAATTGTGGGGTCAAAAAGTCAGCTTTATGGGCTTATTTGTGCATAAATATTGAACATTTTTGTACTTTTACACTGCTCGCTTCAGTTTATAAAAGTGGATATGGATAAGTAGTTGAGCTAATGTATGTCAGATTTATCAAATGTGGCTCTAAAAAAAAAAAAAAAAAAAAAAAGTCACTCTAGTAAGGGGTTGTCAAAAAGCGTAGTAACATCTGGGGGTGGAAGTGTTAGACTTTAAAGATACACCACATTTATTATACAGTGAAACCTCTTTGAGATGACCTAGGGAGGTGGTCTTCTCAAAGAAGATGGCTAGTATGGAAAATCTGTGGTTTGGGTAAGGGGTGGTCTTCAGGAGTTCATAATGCTTACTCCACTTTGGCAGCGTCAAATAGACACAAATCTGTGATTTGTGACTATTTAATGACCAATGCTACTAAAATAGTCAAGTGCCATTTTTGCGCCGGCCTTGTCACTTTTCCAAAAGTGGGCACCATGTTCATCATCCTTTACACCATAAAAGTGGCATAAATGATGGCAAAATGTACAACAGCCCCAGGGCACTAGGCCAACAGAAGGCTGGCTTAATTCATGCTGAGGCTGCACTGGCATACAATACGGTGGTCTTGATGAACCCACCACCATTGTGTGACATAAATATGGTTAAAATTTTGGCAAAACTGATCTGAGGTAAATTGATATCAGTAGGGCTAATGTTCCCGAGTCTCAGACCAGGAAGCCAAAAATTTATGGTCAAGACCGTTCCAAATCAGTGATCACCCACAATGTTCATAGTATAAAATGAGCAAAATGTCCCAGTACTGAGAACTGTGCAGATCACTGCTCTCAGATTAAACTATTATAGCACATGTCTTGAGCAGGTGACACCATATTAGCTCTACATACCCTATAAGGGCTTCAAAACAGTATTCAAGTATTTGACCAAGGCCTGAAACATCCTTCATAGTGCAGCGATCCTCAGAGCTTTCTCCTTCACTGGATCTTCTTATTCCTCCTTTCTACTCACTTTCACACGTCTGAGGTAAATGAGTGGGATCAGGAATGAGATGGCACAGATGGTGAAGCAGGCTTCAGCGCCGATCAGCCAGTACACTGCCAAAAAATGTATAGTTTACACATGTATAAGGGGGAAATACTTCACTGCTACTATGTAGTGACCTACCAAGACTTATCTACTGTGCCAAGAGGGGACAACAAAGCAAAAATATACCCCTTTATAAGAAAACTCAAGAGTTCTGTTGTCTTCCACTACAGTAGCTCCACACATTTTGAAGGTCCTTAAATAGGTTGAATCAACAAGATATGCCCTGCCTATATTCCTCATGAGGAGACCTGGACATTAAAAAGGTGGCATGGGGTTCCCTAGTTGGATGCCCCCTTAAAAACCTAAAGCAAAGATGATGTGTAACTTCTACTCTAAGAGAACCAGCCATATAGTATATCACATGGCTGCTCATTCCTTTGTGTGCTTATAATGCAGTACTACATTTCTCCTATAGTGGCCACTGCAGTGGAAAAATATGGCAGGCTGCAACTCTAGCAATCAAGTTAAGGAAGATTTGGTGTGTTACTCAGGACAAACAGGTGCTTTGCGTGAGCGTTCAGTGACAAAAATTAAAAAAAAAAAAAAAACCTTAGGCACCAGGGTGTAGAGATAACAGTTTCACCCAGGCCCAAAGGCCCTTCTTCCACTAGTATTTTAAATGACACAAAGTAGGTGTGGGCCTTGTACTGGATTTTGCCTTGGAGCCCAGGAGCTTTATATTACTTTTGCCTGGGTCATGTACTGCCCTCTCCGGCCCCACGTGAAAAAAAAGTTAGCCCAGAGTGACATTCCTAACAACTAGTGCATAGGTAACGGAGCAGTTGCCCCTAACAACCAATCAGTATGCTGCTTTAATTTGGAAAAAAAAAAAAAGTAATGTGATTGGATGCTAAAGGTACAGTGGGTACGGAAAGTATTCAGATCCCTTTAAATTTTTCACTGTTTCATTGCAGCCATTTTCTAAAAGCAAAAAAGTTCATTTTATTTCTCATTAATGTACACTCAGCACCTCATCTTGACAGAAAAAAACTGAAATGTAGATATTTTTGCAAATTTATTAAAAAAGAAAAACTGAAATATCACATGGTCATAAGTATTCAGACCCTTTGCTGTGACACACATATTTAACTCACTTGATGTCCATTTCCTTCTGATCCTCCTTGAGATGGTTCTACTCCTTCATTGGAGTCCAGCTGTGTTTAATTAAACTGATTGGACTTGATTAGGAAAGGCGCACACCTGTCTATATAAGACCTCACAGCTCACAGTGCATGTCAGAGCAAATGAGAATCATGAGGTCAAAGGAACTGCCCAAGGAGCTCAGAGACAGAATTGTGGCAAGGCACAGATCTGGCCAAGGTTACAAAAGAATTTCTGCAGCACTCAAGGTTCCTAAGAGCACAGTGGCCTCCATAATCCTTAAATGGTAGAAGTTTGGGACGACCAGAACTCTTCCTAGACCTGGCCGTCCAGCCACACTGAGCAATTGTGGGAGAAGAGCCTTGGTGAGAGAGGTAAAGAAGAACCCAAAGATCACTGTGGCTGAGCTCCAGAGATGCAGTAGGGAGATGGGAGAAAGTTCCACAAAGTCAACTATCACTGCAGCCCTCCACCAGTCGGGGCTTTATGGCAGAGTGGCCCGAAGGAAGCCTCTCCTCAGTGCAAGACATATGAAAGCCCGCATAGAGTTTGCCAAAAAACACATGAAGAACTCCTAGACTATGAGAAATAAGATTCTCTGGTCTGATGAGATGAAGATTGAACTTGTTGGCGTTAATTCTAAGCGGTATGTGTGGAGAAAACCAGGCACTGCTCATCACCTGCCCAATACAATCCCAACAGTGAAACATGGTGGTGGCAGCATCATGCTATGGGGGCAGGACGACTGGTGGCAATTGAAGGAAAGATGAATGCGGCCAAGTACAGAGATATCCTGGAAGAAAACCTCTTCCAGAGTGCTCTGGACCTCAGACTGGGCCGAAGGCTCACCTTCCAACAAGACAATGACCCTAAGCACACAGCTAAAATAACAAAGGAGCGGCTTCGGAACAACTCTGTGACCATTCTTTACTGGCCCAGCCAGAGCCCTGACCTCAGCCCAATTGAGCATCTCTGGAGAGACCTGAAAATGGCTCCACCAACGTTCACCTTCCAACCTGACGGAACTGGAGAGGATCTGCAAGGAAGAATGGCCGAGGATCCCCAAATCCAGATGTGAAAAACTTGTTGCACCATTCCCAAGAAGACTCATGGCTGTACTAGCTCAAAAGGAAGCGGCGTCTACTCAATACTGAGCAAAGGGTCTGAATACTTATGATCATGTGATATTTCAGTTTTTCTTTTTTAATAAATTTGCAAAAAATATCTACATTTCTGTTTTTTTTTTCTGTCAAGATGGGGTGCTGAGTGTACATTAATGAGAAATAAAATGAACTTTTTTGCTTTTAGCAAATGGCTGCAATGAAACAAAGAGTGAAAAATGTAAAGGGGTCTGAATACTTTCCGTACCCACTGTAACTGATCTCCAGCGATCAGCTGTAATGAGGGAACCTGGAAGCAAGTGCTCAGTTTCTCTGCAGTGCCACCACAGGCGAAATGAAGTATTACATGGCTCTTATGGAAATTAACACTGTCAGTGAAATTCATAGAAGGGCTGGGTCCTCCAGAGACCCCAATAGCAAAGCAAACATCTCTACTACTGCTTCACAACATACGGCACAGGAATGAATAAAACTGATCACTGAGGCTTCTTATTACTATCCATGATGGAAGGTGAATATGGAGCACATTGGGTGGAGACCTCCCATGAGAGATGGATGTTGTGCGTGTACCAGATGATTTACTCCTGGGCCGATGTTTGCTTGTAACGGTGCAGATTTGTGCTGACTGATTGTTTCCTGTTTTATATTCTCCATAAACGCTCTGAAATCCTGGCGTCCCTCCAGAGTGGACACACCCGGCCCACCAGTGACATGAGAAGAGCACAAGATGTTTCTCCCAACACCAGCAAAATCCAGCCGGACATAGAGGTCTAATCTAATCGTCCTGAGCTAAGTATAGCGAGCGGACACTCACGTGTTGCTGATAAGATAGGCCCCACAGCTCTGGCGAGAGCCCCCAGACTCCGCAGGATTCCCATCACTGTCCCCTTCTGACTGGCTGAGCCTGGGGAAAGCAAGCGATACGAGATATCACACAGTGCAAGCAGACTTCACATTAACATCATTCACTTGTCCCTTCCATCAAACGTGCCGTACTAAGGTATACATATATTATTCTGCTACACAGAATTGCTGGACTGACAGATCTTCTGGGCTCTCCAAATTGGAAAAATTGGGGGAGAAAGCTTACATTAAAAGAAAAAAAACTTTTGCCATTACATTTGACTACATGTCAGACCACTGTTATCAACCTCTAGACCACCAGGGATTTCACAGTAATTATATGGTTATTTATTGCATAGCATGGTATTATTTACATGACTTTTAACATGTTAAGTACAAAGTTGATAATCACTTTAATAACTTTTTTCCATTGTTTTCAATGTCTTTGTTTTGTGAGTTATCAAGGTGAAGCGAGTTATCAGATTCCAGTTGAAGACGGCTACATCTATATGTTGTGCTTTGGCTGTGTGTTGTGTTATTTTGGCACAGTACTGCAGTATTTATTTAGGCATTAAATGGCACTATTATTATACTCATTCTATATTGCTGTGAAAAGAGCGCACAGGAACCATCCATCATGCAGGTTGCTACTGAATGTAGTTGACAGCTTGTTGAAAGGCACACTAGCTTATCTGATATCCAAGAATGTAACGTGTCATACTGCACTACTGAGGGTTTATATAGCTAAAAAGACTGACTATACAATGGGTTTGGTTTTTTTTACAAGTACAAGATATGTAATGTATGTACACAGTGACTGTACCAGCAGAATAGTGAGTGCAGCTCTGGAGTATAATACAGGATGTAACTCAGGATCGGTACAGGATAAGTAATGTAATGTATGTACACAGTGACTGCACCAGCAGAATAGTGAGTGCAGCTCTGGAGTACAATACAGGATGTAACTCAGGATGAGTACAGGATAAGTAATGTAATGTATGTACACAGTGACTGTACCAGCAGAGTAGTGAGTGCAGCTCTGGAGTATAATACAGGATGTAACTCAGGATCGGTACAGGATAAGTAATGTAATGTATGTACACAGTGACTGTACCAGCAGAATAGTGAGTGCAGCTCTGGAGTATAATACAGGATATAACTCAGGATCGGTACAGGATAAGTAATGTAATGTATGTACACAGCGACTGCACCAGCAGAATAGTGAGTGCAGCTCTGGAGTATAATACAGGATGTAACTCAGGATCAGTACAGGATAAGTAATGTAATGTATGTACACAGCGACTGCACCAGCAGAATAGTGAGTGCAGCTCTGGAGTATAATACAGGTTGTAACTCAGGATCAGTACAGGATAAGTAATGTAATGTATGTACACAGTGACTGCACCAGCAGAATAGTGAGTGCAGCTCTGGAGTATAATACAGGATGTAACTCAGGATCAGTACAGGATAAGTAATGTAATGTATGTACACAGCGACTGCACCAGCAGAATAGTGAGCGCAGCTCTGGAGTATAATACAGGATGTAACTCAGAATCAAAATAGAATGTATAATGTAATGTTACTCAACATTTCAGGAGTAAACTTTTGCTTAACGGTGAATTATTGTGTCTTGTGTAAATAGTAGGTATAGGTACTAGTGCAAGGGCCATTCCAATAAATCAATATGTGACATCTTAATCTAAATATAAGATTTTATGGCCTTGTAGACTTTGGTCGATAACACTATTTAGATATTTCAACATGCACTAAGATCCAAGCTGATAAACACAGGGTTACAGACCAAGCAGAGATGTAAAGGTCTATATATACAGCTTTACAGTGCGCAGGCCGATAAGGACTCTGTGTGCTATCATACTGGTTCCATGCAAACTGTAAAGCTGCCTGTATGGACACCTATACATTTACTAATTGTGCTGCTAAATATGTATTACATGTTAGGGCCCTGTAATGTGTATATGAGGATTATGTCATTTGCCTGATAATTCACTATTATTATATTGTATAATACAGAATTCACGACACTACAATGCTGCATTATACAAATCATAGAAAGACATGCTATGAATAGTGGTAATACAGGAGCACAAAGCAAATGTGCAGCAATGCCACTTGTCCCTAGCAGATGGAGGAGGCACTGGCTGGCAGTCCTCTATGAATAGCCCACAGTCTACACTTGGATGATGAATCTGTTGCTTTTAACCCATTACGTCTGCTTACCACTAAAAGGCAATAATCAGAACTAGGACCAACGATTACTATATCATCCTCAATCCCAACCTAAACATGCACATTCGCTAGGAGTAGGAAAGTTGTAAGGGACTGGCACAGTAGATGGCCACCGGGGGCGCTAGCTGTGGATTTAAAGCACTCACATAACAAAAAAAAAACTCCTAGAGGCGCTGGATACAAACGTCTCTTGACTGTCAATATTAAGTGTAATGGGACTGCTCCAGTGGCGTCGCTATAGGGGGTGTAGCGGTAGCAGTTGATACCAGGCCCTGGACCCAGAGTTGCCACATAACATATTACACTATTCTAGATAGCACAAGGTACATAGGGGCCCCATTACAGATTTTGCACTGAGGCCCAAATGCTTCAAGTTACACCTCTGGATTCATCTGGTTTCAGTTTGGAAACCCATCATCTTACCGGACATAATAGCACAGCACGTTCCATGGATCTGCAACAAAGGCTCCTAAGAGGGCCTCCGACACAGATGTGAATACGGCCTTACTGGGGGGATATCAGGGCCAATAGCTGAACCATTGACCGGCTATTTCACCAAATTTCAAGCGCACTTTTTAACAGGGAGTGTATAACACATGACCACAGGGTTAGACTACACAGGGTTTGTTTGTAGTCTGTTACCTTGGAGACACATGGATCTGAATGGGGGCTGTAGACACAAAACGGTAGAAAATTTTTCATTAAAACTAAAAAGATGTTTTTTTTATTGTTTTAAATACATACATGCAAATGTATGCATGCCCCTTTAACTTTTTTTCATTATTTGTATATATGACTTACCATAGGTTGAAACTAGTGAGGATAAACATGGAACCACAATGGCTGCAGCTGAAACAAAAAGGAGAAACTACATAAGACACAGCGTATATATTACTGGTTTATCTCACATAGCAACCCTGGTTCTAATATTCTAATACCATCATAAGTGAGGTCCTCGTTCTACAGACAGAGACATCTCTCTCTGGCAAGGGATTGCAGAGTGGTACTATTCTGGGAGCAATGTTATGGGGGCACTCTTTTATAATGGGTATCTTTACGATGGCCTGTCTTTTAAGGCAGAGACACAAAGGTCTGTGAATTATGCAACTATTGCAAAAGGGATTGTCCTCCTATTAGAGCCCCTTAACTTACTCACCTTTCACTGTAGCGAGGTGACTGCCAAGACGGACATGGTAAAACATGGTATTGCAGACTCCTTCAAAACAAGAGTAGCCATGTGGCTTTACGTCTATATACTCAAACAGGTCAATTGGGCAGGGTTTGTCCTGATAAGACAACCCCTTTAAGTTGGGTGCCATGTATGACAAAGCATACATAGCTCAGCCACCTAAGGCCTCATCTTTAGTTGGGCAATTGTCAGTCTATAATTGGGCTTAGTGGCCCAAGAGTATATTGCAGGATTTTGTACTTATTTTTAAATCTAGATAATGACATGGTAACATTTCAACAATATCATCAAACATTCTTTACAAATATGTTGAATATAAACATTTGGTTTCCAAAATAGGTGATTTCCTTATGACACATTCCCTTTCAGGCCTGCCCTCAGACCACCCCGGACCTGCCTCTAGTGGAGCCGCCTACTTTGGGGTGATGTTTAGTAAACCACAGACTCTTTGGGGCTGGAAAATGTCCGAATTTGCCAGGGCTGTTTCTGAACACATTCAGGACAGATAGCAAGTGTGGGTTCATCATATGAACAAGACGGATTTATATCCTAGGAAATTAAAGGGGTCTTCCAGGGACTTTTTTTTTTTTTTTTTAACTTCCTGTCTGAGTTTTTTTTTTTAGGAGTTGAACGTCGGGCTTCCAGGGTAATTCTGATACCAGGTCACGTGATTGGAACCAGCACCCGATTCCCTCTTCTCTACTCTCCATGCGCAATGGTATTACATGAATACAAGGCTGACTTTACTATCACAATAATGGAGTCTGTCATCCCCCATATATACGTTAACACCATTGAACACGGAGGGGAGGGAGGAGGTGGAGGGTGTCAGATGCTGGTTCTGATTCCAATAAGAAACCAACCTGGACATTCAACACAACCCAGGCAGGAAGTAAGACAAAAAAAAAAAAATTGCACCCGGAAAATCCCTTTAACAAACCCCTTTAACAATGAAAGTTCCTCTTAAATGACAACAAGCAGAGATCTTGACAACCACATAAAGATTACAAAATGGTATAACTTTTGATCATACAATAAACAGCCTGTATTTGCTCATACAACTGCATTACCAATCCAGGTCTACCCGTTGGTTATTTATTATACAGTTTTCGGTTAACAAACATACTGAGCTACAAATCCTGTATATGATATAAATCTCTGTGCAATGACCTATATTGACTTCTACAGGATTTCCTGCTCATAAAAAAAGGTCAAAACAATGAATGCTATAATGTAAGTAGAGCTTACACTGCCCCCTACTGGCGCTAGAGTGAAATTCCCCTCAAATAAGAAATCCAGGACGTCAGTACCATGTAGAATTCCGGCCTCACACTGCTTTGTGTTTCTTTGATGCGCTAATAAATGGTTTCAGGGGAACTGCAGGAAGATTACTGCTATAAAACCGGCACAAAGACAGCAAAAGACTCCCAGAGATCGGCTTTGTCATGTGTTTTATATTAGCAGAGCGGGGCGTATACAAGTGGCCCGAATCCAAGCCCTGTGCTAGCTGAACAAATGCTATGTTAAGCGAGGCCCCGGATCGGGATCAGTTATTACTGAGGGGGGCACATTACCTTTAAGAGTGTGGTGTACTAAAAGTAGAGAAGGCGGAGGACCTCCATAATTACACACCTGCGGATATGTATTATACCGGATGAGGGGCGGGGGCGAGAAAATGTATTTATTTCCGTCTGATGTGAAATTTGTATAAACAAGAAGAAAATAGTAACCCTAAACTTACCAATAATGAGCGTGTTACTGAACGGAAGTGAGTAAAAGCTAAAAACTGTAGCCAGAAAACCACAAGGTTGAGACAAAATATATCTTAGGCTCTATTCAGATCACTATTTTAACATCCCTTTAATGCAGGCAAACAACAAATGCAAGAAACAGAAAGCTATCTGCTTACGTAGGCATCGATGTTAAAAAAAAAAAAAAAAAAACATGGATCCATTGCTGTCCATTTTTTGGGACGGACATAAAAGTATGATATACCTTGGTTTTGTGTCCTTTAAAAAAAAACGGACAGAAACAGATCCGATAGAGACTAATGGATGCAAAATTGGACGCCTAAAACGGACGCAAACAGATGGGCATCCTTTAACGCTAGGTTCACACAAGCTCCAGGCTCTCTCTTGGTCGGATCTGTTGGGGGACTCGGACGGCGCAGAGCCTGACCGCTAACACAATGGTTACACACAGAGCCCGGCAGACCCCACTGTCTATAATGGGGTCCACCGTTTCAAAACTGAAAGCGGTGGAGAAAAAAAAAATCCTTCATGTAGTACAACTCTCTTCACCGATTTTCAGCGGTTTCCGCGACAGTCTGCAGCACAAATGTGAATTCAGCCTGAAGCTCCATTCAATCACATTAAATGGTCGCAAACGAATTGTCATCTGTTTATATAGACATCAATGTTAAACAAGAATGGATCCGTTTGTGTCCGTTATTTTAGCTGGACACAAGTATGGTACACTACATTTTTGTGTCCTTCAAAAAAAAAAAAAACAGACAGAAACAGATACATGTTGTTGTTTTTTTTACATTGTTGTCTATGTAAACGAATGGGCATCAGTTTGTGTCTGTTTTTCTCATAAGTTTTTTTGCATCCATTAAATGGATCAACTAAATGGATGTAAAAAAAAAATTGATCTGAATGCAGCCTACATAGACATCAATGGTTAAAAAAAAAAAAGATCCGTTTCTGTTTTTTTTAGACAGACATGGTAGAATACATTTTTGTCTTTTAGAAAAAAAAACAAAAAAAAACAGAGAAACGGATCTGTATTTTTTTTTTTTTTTTTTAATATCTATATAAGTGGATGGCCATTCATTTGCGTACGATTTTTGCATTTGTTTTCTGCATCTGTTAAATAGAAGTTATAAAGTGTGATGTGAATGGAGCCTTACAATGACCAGCACTAAAAACATCTAATTTAGGCTGGGGCCACACTAGGTACTTGCTAGCAGAATAGAGGGTGAGAATTCACTAAGATTTGCCACTTAGGTCGGCACTGACACAGAAGAATTTGTGGGTGATTTTGAGGCAGATTCCAATTCAGCTTCATCGAGAAAGCTCGATCTTTCTGCAGATATCTCAGCTCTGCTTCATGAAAATCTTGTATTTCATTATATTTTCTAATATAATACGGCCTATACAGTCATACATCTGAGACAGGGCAATGTAGAAGGGATACAAGTCTTCTCATAACTTACCAAAAGAATAGAGGAGGAGTCCGCAGCCCAGCATGGTCAGGCCGCTCGCCCATCCTATCAGCAGGAATGCTGGAATGAGAAGAAGAATGGCCTGCGGAGAAGTGGAGACTCCATGTATAATGAGGACGGATATTAATATACAGAACGCATAATTATTATTAGAAAACTTGTCAATTCTGGAGTAAAAAAAAAAGGCAAAACTCATCTCTAGAGATATATCGTCATTTCAGTAATAAATCTGAAGTTTCATAGGTACTTCTTATAGAAGTCACTTAAAGGGGTTTTCCAGACAAATGATTTTGACAACCTTGGTCACTGATATCAGATAGGCGGGAGTCCGACAACCAGGACCCCCACCGATCAGCAGTCCCTATACGGAGAGATAGCTCTGTTATCTCTGCTTCCATCTCTATCCTTCCTATAGCAGCGTATATGACCTATCCCAAAAAAACCCCTTTAGGCTACGGCCCCACGTTGCGGAAACGCAGCTTTTTTTGTTGCAGATTTTGCTGCGGTTTTTTGAGCCAAAGCCAAGAATGGCTACAAAAGGAATGGGAAATATATAGGAAGTTCTTATACTTCTACCTTCTGCTCAATCCACTCCTGGCTTTGGCTCAAAAAACCGCAGCAAAATCTGCAACAAAAAAAGCTGCGTTTCCGCAACGTGGGGCCATAGCCTTAAAGGGGAACTCCAAAAAAATGGAGTCCTCCACTGTTATGATTCTTTAGGAAATCTACCACAGTCCATACACATTTTATTAATGTCAGCCAAACCCCCTGATTTCACAGATGTGTATGAGGATGTCCCTCAATGGCACACAGGAGGTACAGAAGGATCATGCTGTTGGATTTCAACATGCTTGATCCTTTTGATCTCCATATGGAACTGTGAGGTTGGTAAGGGAGATAAGTTGCCACAAGGGGTGTCTGGCAGCAGTTTTGCCCCTTTCACTATGGAGAACACACGCTTGTTCAGTATGAGCAGGAATGAGCACTTGGCCAACAACACTTAGGCCTTGTGCAAAAGACCGAGTGTGGCACAAAGTCTCTTCCGAGGGCTTACAAACAATGCTCCATTCCATTCTGATATTTATAGAGCAGGTCCTATCCTGCTACATGAAAGCAGATCAGAACAGAACTCCCCCCTCCCCACACACTGAAATCACTGGAAGACAGAAGGCACTCGGATGACTCTCTGGTGTCCTCCAAGTGCTTTCCATTAAAAAAAATTTACAGGTTTGGAATGGAACAATGCTTTCTTTATGTGTCCCAAAAAAGAGCTAGATGAATGTATGCACATGCCTTAAAGACTACTTCCAAAAGCTCTGTCTGAAGTAAACATAGCAGTATAGTCATGGGCTGTTTGGAATGAGGTTCTCTCTCTCTCCTCCAGCCCAGCTGAACCACAGGTTGTTGGTGGATGTTTAGCAGAGCACCTGGGGAATACTGGCATCATCCTCCTCGCAGCATGACGTTATTATATAGTTACCCGCTTGACAGCTTTCACTTCATTTCCTGGTTTGATTCTCCGAGCGTATCCGCCCTGGATCACAGCCATGGTAATTCCAATGAAGAAAAACATCTTTCCCTGCTGCATGCTGCCAGAGAAAATCAAATAGTGCAGGTTACAGGGCTAGCTTCACAGCCGGGAACATTTACAGTACGATCCATAGTGTCAGCGAGTGTTTATCCTCCATCTGATCACTTCCAGATGTTCCCTGGACAACCCAAAATCTCCTCCCAAGGCAGCCTGTTTATATAACGGTTTGGGCCTTCATGATTGTTTTAAGGTTCGCTCCCACTCTGGTTGTCACCCAGCTTTTCCTGACTGCTGAATGGCAAACCCACCTGGATGTGCAACATTGGACACTTAGGACTATTAGGCATCAGGGCCCGGGTGTAACACCAGCCTCAGAGAAGTTGTGCCCCCAACTTCCTGGGGAGAGTACAGGGATAAACTGATGTTACCTGCCAAACCTCTGCCCTCTTGGGTGACGCCTGAGGCTAGGTTCTCATCTCAACTAAGAAATGCTGAAACTCTGGCTTAAGAGGCATCTCCAGAGTATGCAAAAGTTGTAGTCGCACCTAGGCCTTGATGCCTTGGGGAATCCAAGGATCCCTCTGTAGACACCAGGATTATAAATGACACACAGAAGGTGGGGACCCTGTTACACATTTTACACTGGGGCCCAGGAGCTTCAAGTTATACCTCTGTCTGACCCTAAGTTAGGAAAGCCCACATGACGACCAACATATACAAACATATTGGGGGAATTTATTCCTCTGCCAGGCTTGTTGAATTCCACTGTCATTGTGCCAGAATTATTAAGCGGCTCTGACCTCTTGCAAGGTCCTATGTTCTAAAATTGAAATCCTTGAATATGTTAGGGTCGGTTCACATCTGCGTTCGGTTTCCGTTTGGGGAGTCCACTTGGGGACCCCTCCGAACGGAAACCTACACGTATAGAAAAGCGGTTTACCTAAGGAAACCTGCGGACCCCATAGACTATAATGGGGTCCTTGTGGTTTCCGCACGAAGCAACAATTTCCTCTCCGCATGTATCCACACGGACCCCATTATAGTCTATGGGGTCCGCAAGTTTCCTTAGGTAAACCGCTTTTCTATGCGTATAGGTTTCCGTTCGGAGGGGTCCCCAAGCGGACTCCCCCGAACGGAAATAGAACATAGATGTGAACTGGCCCTTACATGTTACAGTCCCTGACTAGCATAAATTTCAGGTACAACTTCTAGCGTGCCTTAGCCTGCCTTTATATCCTTCCTGCTATGCCCACTTTTTTCGCACATTTTTGGGGGTAAACTGCTGTACACCAAAAATGCAGCACTTATGCACTGAAAAACTGTTGTGCCTTTTTGTATTATCGTCCCCGCATTATCTAAGTAGTGATGAAAACTTGGAAATGCATTGCAAGTTGTCCATAAGTGATAAGTACATCAAAGAAGGTTCTAACCACCATGTGGGCATCTTTAATGCTGACTTCACATATGGTAATCCAGATACTCCAATCTGTCTACATGCCCAGGGAAATACAGTAATCTATATCGCAATGTAAAGTTCATTTGTGTACAATGATGGTCATGTAAACAGGTCTAAACCCTCTCTCCCTACTTCTGTACATGGGCAGCAGAAATTGAAGGGTTAACAATAGAAATGTAGTGAGATGTTGTGGACGGCGCTGCGTCCTCGGCACATTTTGTGACATATAATCCCACCTCATTCACTTTAAATGGAATCTGAGGAATAAGCTGACAGCGGAGCAGTTTCTGCTAATCCTGCAGAAAACAGAGCAGCAAATTCATGCAAATCCAGACAAGAGCTTGGGGTGACATTCCAGGAATATTAGAGCTCGTCTGCTGCGGGGCACGCTGGACGCGGAGGGACAAGTCCTATGAATAATAATGCAGATTTATATAGCAATGGGTTACCTGCTGAACTGGAAGCGCTGGTGGGTCAGGAAGCTGATGGTGTACTCAAGGCCAGAGAACAGGAAGAGGTACAAGAAGTAGACCAGGCCCAGGACACGGAGATTCTGCAGACCTTTATATAGAAGAGACTGTGTATTAGATATGTAGAATCAGCATGTATGATCGGAGAGATTACAGGATCCAGAGGAACGATCATCAAACAGGATACGATAGGAATAATAATAATGGCCTCGGGATCATACGCCAACTAATACTATCCTGAGAGGTATGACTGGGGGCATGAGAAGACGTGGCACCCAGTTGCTCCTGGGCCACATATTCATTATATCTCATGCCAGTTTTCTGGCGTGAGTTATAATGGAAATCTATGACCTATGCCAGTTCCTAACTGGTGCAGATTTCCATTCTGGCGCTGGGACGTGGCCGGGACCTCTTCCAAAATCACCCATCCTCTGCGCAAGTCGGGAACCTCTATTAAGACTGGTGTAGGATACGCTATTCTTAATAAATCTGCCCCAGTGTCTGCTGAGTAATGCATGCTGGGATTTATGGTTCAACCATACTCATGGGACACTACAAAGCAGGACTGTACTAGATACAACATAGCACTCATAGAATACACTAGTAATAATACTAAATGAGTGCGCACTATCGTAGATACAGCCATATGTGTCCTGATACACTTTACAAGACATTTCATATGAGATTGACCATCTGTAGAATAGTAATAATCACCACCGTTGTGCACCCCCTGCTGGTAACCACAGGAATAACAATTCTGAATTACTATGGGCCATATGTTACCAGATACTACGTTCAATAGCAATGGTGGGAGAGAATATGGATAAAAATCCTAAAATGTTATGTAATGCTAAGGAAACTACTGTAGTGTTAGTAGAATATGACGCCAGGGATCTCCATGCAAAGAAAGACAATACTGTATTCCTGATTTTGGGAATTTCCATATGTCAAAGCTACTGTATGCTGTCAGACCCCCAAGTGGAGCTCTTATACATGGCTGGTGGGGTTCAGCACCTGGTGGAAATGGTATCAACTGAAAAATTTACACCTTCTATCTACCATCAAAAATCTGCAGGGGCACAGATTTATTAAGACTGGCGTTTGGTACTCCAGTCATAATAGATGCAGGCAAAAGGCACAGCTGATTTATATGAAGAGGCTCAGTCACACGCCTGTGCGCTAGAATGGAGATCTATACCAGTTAAGAACTGGCGAAGAGTTCCATTATAAGGCTATGGCCCCACGTTGCGGAAACGCAGCTTTTTTTGTTGCAAATTTTACTGCGGATTTTTGAGCCAAAGCCAAGAATGGCTACAAAAGAAATGGGAAAAATATAAGAAGTTCTTATACTTCTACCTGCTGCTAAATCCACTCCTGGCTTTGGCTCAAAAAAACGCAACAAAATCTGCAACAAAAAAGCTGTGTTTCCGCAAAGTGGGGCCGTAGCCTTACTCAGACCAGAAAACTGGAGTACAGGGAAAGTTAAGTGGAAAACAATATGGCCGTAAGTACAGCTCCTACGTCTCTCCTACTAGTAAATGGCATGTTTGATGCATAATAGTATAAAAATAGAGGCTATATCACTGCCACGCATTGCAAAAAAAGCTGCTTTTTTGTTGCAGATTTTGATGCGTTTTTAGATGCCAAATCTTATATTTCTCCCTTCTGCTACATCCAGTCCTGTCTCAAAAAAACAAGGTACAATCTGCCACAAAAGACAGTTTTTCCACAATGTGTGGGCTGAAAGACCACAGCAGGAAGGAGTTTCCATAGATTTGCATAGCATGCTGTCACTCCATTCAAAGTTTCGGATTATGGCCAAGCACCCGGGTCCCCTGTTCTATCAGTTATGGTGGTCCCACTGGTCGGACCACTACCGTTTTACCATTATCACCCATCAAATGGATAGGTAATAAATTTTTCCAACCCCAAAGGAAATGATATCATGCTGCTCTGCTTGTCACCCAGCTTTCCCATACAAATGTAACTAGGAACCAGCTGGATAGCAGAAGTGACTTGGCAGAAGAGAATGCTTCAAGGATCCTTATTTACTGCAGATTTTTGTTTATATTTATTTTTTATTGTAACTCTTTCTTCTGGCAAGGATGGCAGAAACCCAAGAGTCATGTGTAAGGACTCCACTGAAGTCAACTGAGATATAACCAGATAGGCTATGTTCACACTAACATTATTTAATGTCCTGTGATGGATAAGGGCAACGGATATTAAATGACAGAAACAGACAGAGCTCCCTCCGTCCTGTATCCATCTGCATTCACCACAATGGAAAAAACATGCCTGAACTTTTCTCCTGTCATGTTTTTTTACTTTTCTGACAAAAGAAAAAGTCCCGCATGCACGGTAAACAAACATGACGGAAGAAAGTGTCTGCCATATTGTTTACATTATAGTCAATAGGAAGGGACACAGACGGAGGGGGCTCAGCCTGTGTCACTCTGCTACAGTCAATGTCCATTGTTGTCATCCTATGATAGATGACAGCAATGGACATTAATGAAGGTAGTGTGAACATAGCCTTAGTTTAGATAGCATACTGTGAGATGAGTGGTCTGAGTCAACAGAAAGGTAGGGAAGGACACACCTGAATATACAGTATATATAACTATCTATCTTTGTATCATGTTAAGGCTAGGTTCACATCTGCAGATTCTGCCTAAAATTGTCAGAGAGAAAAGTCCTGCAAGAAGGACTTTTCTCTCTGCTGGTTTCAGTATAAAACTGGTGGAATCCCGATGGACACCTGACAACCCCAATATAGTCTATGGGATCCACGGGTTGTCCTCGCATAACCACTTTTTTAGCAGACAGGGTCTCCGAACGCTAGTGAGAACCTAGCGTCACACATACCTTCCTGAGAAGGACAGTCCTTTCTTCTTGTTACCGCTGAGAACTGGAATAAGGATATGGGGCTGAGCAAGTCTGAAGCTCCTTGAAATCCAATCATTATGGATGAAACCTTAAAAATAGAAACACACAAGGTAAGAACCTATCAAGCATGAACCGAGACATGTCCATGGCTCCTGTACAAATCCCCCCTAAAATGATAAACTGGGGGCTAAAATGTGTCAATAGACCATAATGAAATAGAGGATACTGTTCACCTGCACTTATACATTGTAACAAATCAGGACAGAAAAGAGAGTTACAATATCAATGTTTATAGCTCATAGAAAACTGCGTATACAACTAGAGCAAATAGCAGAAAGCGTCCTAGTGTACGTGCACACCATCAGGATTAGGTGTGGATTTTCAGTGCAGAATTCAACGTAATCCAAGAGCATTAAAGAAAGGACTCCATGCCGACTTTGGCCGCAACTTGCATGGTGTGACTAGATATCACCATGTTACCCTGAGACTCCTTCACCAACGTGAGTGAATGGAGTCACCTTGTAACCCCCTAGGGTGCTGTGACTGTAACTTCTAGTCGTTAAAGAAATTCAGCAGTGCGCCATCTTTTCGCAACCAGAAGTCGCAGCATCCTCGGTTTTGCAATGCACTTACATTAGTGAAGGAGTTGCAGGGATACACATTGAGAGACGAGAGTCGCAGCAAATTTGCCGTGTAGCCCTTGCCTTATTCAGCTGTGTGTGAACAGGTTACATGTATGGGATGTAGATAGTCCTTGAATTTAAGGCGAATCCCACATAGGTGAATAGGGCCTTAGGTGTTACTGGTTTTCAGATTTTGAATGCGGACGGGAACTTTACAATTCACATCCATAGCAGGGAATATGGTAAGAAGCTTATATACAAAGTTGATTTCTATTTTTTACATAAAAATGAAAAAAAATCTAAATTTGCAAGAAAGCTATTTTACAGCTACACACCCCACATTGGTGCCATGTTTGACATTCCTGCAGCAAGGCGAAAGCTTTCATTTTAGATTAGAGATTAGAGAGATTAGACGGGAGTGAAGTTTCTTTTGTGACGGACAAAATTGCAGGAACTACAACGTCCACATTCCTGCACATCTCAGGGCGTACAGTAAGCAATAGTATGTGCAGCACCACAGTCGTGTAAGGAGAAATGGAGAATTACAGCTGGGTTCTCCAAAGCAAAAGATACACTGCACCCTGACTGTTAGATGAGGGTCCAAAATATGGGATCCACCTCTATGAATCAAAAATGTTTGAAATTTAAGAGGGTAATGAGAATAAGTTTTCTAAACCAGTTAACCCTTTAATGTTTCAGGTGACCATGTCTTACCCTGTTCTCCTTGGGAAGTGTCTCTGGAAGGAGTAGAATGATAAATACCAGATCAATGACAGCAAAGAGGAGAGCGAGGAGAGCTGGCCTTACGTAGAAGAGCTCTCCATTTGTTGTGTTCATTGCAAAGTAAGCTCCAACCATAGGTCCAATGGTAAAGCCCAATGAAAAAGCCACACCGATCATTGCCTGGAAAAAAAAATGGTTTTGGGTCCATAAATTCAACATTAATGTCCGACTACCCCATACCCCCAGCCATCCCTGATTCAGCAATACAGTCCCGGATTACAGGTGCAGTATCGCTATCATGGGAGGTATGTCCCAGCTTGAAGCCTAGATAGAGCCGAGTGCTATAGTGACGCAAAGAGCCGCCACCATTCACCCCCTACCGCTAATGCCAGCGTCTTGGAAGCAGGTAGGTACAACATGGTGACATAGCCTGCTGCTCCAAGAACCTGCTGAGACTGAAGAGGACTCAGGGAAATGAGGGGTGGAATTACTTTTTTTTGTGGGGGCCACAAGGGGGATATTATACTGTCTGGGGCCACGACGGGGGGCATTATATTGTTTTGGGTCACAAGATACAGTGTGAGGGACACAAATGGACACCATACTGTGAGTGTTCACTAAGGAGGCATTAGTGGAAGAGTGAAGAAATCAGGCGATACCTTTTAGAGGCTAACTGAGTATATTTGATAGTAAGCTTTCGAGAGTACTAGCTCTCTTCTTCAGGTATGTCTGAAGTGAATGAATGAATGAATGTATAAATGAATGAATGAATGAAATTGCCTGATTTCTTCACTCTTCCACTACTTTCTATGGCTAACATGGTAAAACATCATACTACTAAGGAGGCATTATACAGTGTGGGGGACACTAAAAGGGCATTAAACTGTAGGGGCACAAAGAGACTGAGTGGGATTGGGCAGGGTCATACATCATATGAAAATTTGCCAATTGTCCGAATTTTGTTCTTCTTTCTGTCGTCTGAAAGTTGGGAGGCATGTCACCCATATCCTCAGCATGCAGTATACTTACCATGCCCTTACTGCGGTTCTTAAGAGAGGGTAGGTCGGCAATGATAGCGGTGCACAGACTGACATTTCCTTTGCTCAATCCACCAATGATGCGTGAAATCAGGAAAATACCAAAGTTTCTTGAGATGGCCCATAAAGCATAGGAAACGATTAACCCAACCTGCCAGATAAGAATTGGTTAACATGGTCATAAATATGTCCAGTGTGGGGTGTAATGGGGGGAATAAACTAAACAGTGCTAGGCAAAAAATCTTTAACATATTACACCTAGGACGCATAAGAAATTTACACCACATAAACTAATCACCTTGTGCCAAATCCGACGCTTTCGCCAATTAATTATTAATTATTAATTAATTATTTTTGTACTTGAAATTGGGCATGGCTAAGATAGCTCTAACTATACACCAGAAATACAAGATAAGTCTAACTATATGCCAGAAAACTACTAGTCGGATGTGAGTTTTAGTCACAACTTTGAAGTGCAAAGTAAACCAGCTTGAAAGTGATGTCACTTCGGCACATTCTTAAAGTGCGCCAGATCTTATATTTGCATGCACTGGAATAGAAAATCTGGCACACGTTTAGGTGGTGGAGTTGTAGGTGACTGTCATACTCTACCAGTGTTTCAGTTTATTCTCCCAAATGTATTTTAAGGGAGAGGGGAGAAGGTGGTCTTGTGCTACAAAAAAATTGTAAAGGAAAATTCAAAATTAAAAAAAAAAAAAAAAAAAAAAGAAAAATTGAAAATCATGATTTATCATGAAATATCCCTTGATCTTATTCAATTTGAATTGTAATTCAAATAATAAAAAAAAATTAGGGAAAAATTATGAGAACAATAGCTTTGGGGAAAGGGAAGGGCGTAGACTACTTTGAGCCTATATATAGATATATATATATATATACACACACACACACACACACACACACACACACACACACACCGTAAATCTTCATTTTCCTATGACCTAGCAAATCTTGTGGGTGTAACATATGTATTGGAAACATAAAACATGTACAATGCTGACATAACCAGCTGGTGGAAAATCTGCCGAATGTAAGAAGACCATGAGGAATGCTGGGAATTCATCTCCCTCTATGGAACAGGGGAAAGATAACAGCGGGAAGTAATAGAAAGCCAGTATCTCAGGTGTGAGGCTGTAAAGTGATAATTCTAACATCTTAAATCCTTTACAGCATATACCATGAAGGTTATCAATACCCACAATGGTAGCCATAAAGAATGTAACAGTAGTCGGTGGAGCGGGGCTTCTACTCCTGAAGGGCCCACAGACCATGATACTACAAGTGGAACTTGAAGCTTCTAGGCCCCAATCCGCTCACATTACCATGTGTGCTTTACAGTACTGTTGTATTTATAAGTGGCATCAGGCACCAGTAGTTGGCGCCATTGCTACCTCCCCACCCCTTATACTGTAGACACACTGTGAAAGAAAAGCTATTAATATATAGTAAGTACTATATTCAAGAGGCATAAAGATCAGTGATATTTCTCAGGCCTAGTGCCTTGTGTCTGTATGGCCAGTCCCACCCCCTCAATTACATTGCATCACTTGACCGCCCCTGCCCATGGTAAAATGGGGTACTTTGGAGAAAGCGATGTGTACAATTTTAGGGGTCTGAGCTGGGGTATGAATTTAGTTTAGGGACTGATCTGTGGTTTGATTAATTGTTGCAACCTGTTGTGAGTTCTGTATTAATTTTTTGGGGTCTGATTAATTTTAGAGGTCTGGGGTCTGAATTAATTTTTAAGGTCTAGTTTGTAGTCTGAATAAGTTTAGGGATCTGGGGACTGAATTCATTTTGAGGGTCTGATCTGAGGTCTCAAGTAATTTTTGGGGCTCTGGTCTGGGGTCTGATTAATCTTAGGTTGGGTTCACACCAGAGCTCGGTTTCGGGGATTCCGTCCCCCATTCTGCTTGAAAAATGTGGAGAGAAAAGTCCGGCAAGCAGGACTTTTCTCTCCGCATTTTTCGGGTGGAAACCGGGTGGACCCCATTATAGTCTATATGGTCTGCGGGTAACTGCTTTTTAAGCGGATTGGGTTTCCATTTTTCGGGTCCCCAAGTGGACTCGAGGAACGCAAAGTCGAACACAGGTGTGAACCTAGCATTAGGGTCTGGATTATGGTCTGAATAGGTGTAGGCCTCTAGGATCTGGATAAGTTTAGGGATCTGGGGACTGAATTCATTTTGGAGACCATGTAAAAAAATGTGACGGCACTCCGTTTTTTCTCTGCAAAAAGTGTTTATTCACGTGTTTATTCACATGTTTATTCACAACGTTAACATTTTGGGAACTTGTCCCTTCATCAGGCATTGGTCCAGATACAGGTAGGATAGTCAGGTGATGCCATATGGTGGTATGGAAAGAACCAATGGTGGGCGGTGAAAGTTTTATGCCGTAAATAAACACTTTTTGCAGAGAAAAAACGTGCCGTCACATTTTTTTACATGGTTTCCACTTGGGAGTTGGTCAGTTCCCTAGTGATTGTGCACCCAAATTTATTTTGAGCCTTTCGGAGTCAAGTGCCGCCCTGTACCCCATTTCCCATTAATTCATTTTGGAGGTCTGAGGTCTGAAATAATTTTTGGGGCTCTGGTCTGGGATCTGATTAATTTTAGAGGTGTGGTCTGATTCATCTTAGGGTCTGGATTATATTCTGAATAAATTTAGGCCTCTGATCTAGGATAATAAGTTTAGGGGCTTGGGGAATTTTAGGCATCTGATCTTAGGTCTGACTTAATTCTAGAGGTCTCATTAATTTCAGTGGTGTGGTTTAAAAAATTTTAGAGTCTGTTTGTGATCTGTAAGAGTTTAGGGTATGGGGTTTGAATAGACTATAGGGGTCTGGTCTTGGGTATGAATTAATTTTACAGGTTTGGAGCGTTAACATTTTAGGGGGCTGGTTTGGGGTATGAACGCGTTTGAGGGTGTGATCTGGAGTCTGAATACATTTACGGGTCTGGTTTTTGAATGGGTTTAGAGGTCTGGGGTGTCAATTAATTTTGAGGTCTTTTCCGAATAAATTTTGGGGTCAGGTCTGGTTTTCCCAATATAAAATAAATAAATTTTGATATAAATAGTTGTACAAAGTTTGTAAAGATGTTGTTTTGTACGGTAACAAAACAACATCTTTACTGTTGTTGTTTAGCTTAGACTTTCACGTGACTACAGACCTGGTAAGTGAACTTTTACTACAGTGCTGCTATGATTTGACCTTCATTTACAATGATAAGTTAGTGATAAAAAAAAAATAAAATAATGACAAAAATCAAAACAATTTTATCAAAGTAAATTTTCATTTTTACATAATTACAACTCTTTAGTACAAAGTATTTTACCTGTTGCATTACAGGTAAAAAAAAAAAAAAACGTAATTGCCCACCGTAGTTATCATCATGACCCGCCGTCTTCCTGCATAGTCAGAGGCTGCGCCAGTGAGCGGAGAGCAGATGAACTGCAGCAGAGAGAATAGGGACCCGATAAGACCTGAAATACAGTGAATATTACATTACATTATCAAAGTGCCTTTAAAACTGGGACATTTTCTACTTGAGATTTTTAAGATGTTAGATATTAGAATGTGGAAAATGGAAAGTGGCTGTCAGCCACTGGATATTCAAGGACTTAAACGTAAGGCCATTGGACATGAGGGAGAGGGACCTGAAACCTCCAAACACCAGGGACATGAGCCAATGGGCGCCACAGACTGGGGCATAAAGCTACTGAACACCAGGGCCAAGGGCATAAAGCCATGAACACCAGAGATTGGACTATAAAGTCACCAGATACAGTTGGGAAAAAAGTATTTAGTCAGCCACCAATTGTGCAAGTTCTCCCACTTAAAAAGATGAGGCCGGCCTGTAATTGTCATCATAGGTAGACCTCAACTATGAGAGACAAAATGAGAAAACAAATCTAGAAAATCACATTGTCTGATTTTTAAAGAATTTATTTGCAAATATTGGAGGAAAATAAGTATTTGGTCAATAACAAAAGTTCATCTCAATACTTTGTTATATATCCTTTGTTGGCAATGACAGAGGTCAAACGTTTTCTGTAAGTCTTCACAAGGTTGGCACACACTGTTGCTGGTATGTTGGCCCATTCCTCCATGCAGATCTCCTCTAGAGCAGTGATGTTTTGGGGCTCTCACTGGGCAGCACGGACTTTCAACTCCCTCCAAAGGTTTTCTATGGGGTTGAGATCTGGAGACTGGCTAGGCCACTCCAGGACATTGCAATGCTTCTTACGAAGTCACTACTTCATTGCCCTGGCGGTGTGCTTGGGATCATTGTCATGCTGAAAGACCCAGCCATGTTTCATCTTCAATGCCCTTGCTGATGGAAGGAGGTTTGCACTCAAAATCTCATGATACATGGACCCATTCATTCTTTCATGTACACGGATGAGTCCTGGTCCCTTTGCAGAGAAACAGCCCCAAAGCATGATGTTGCCACCTCATGCTTCACAGTAGGTATGGTGTTCTTTGGATGCAACTCAGCATTCACTCTCCTCCAAACAAGACGAGTTGTGTTTCTACCAAACAGTTCTACTTTGGTTTCATCTGACCATATGACATTCTCCCAGTACTCTTCTGGAACATCCAAATGCTCTCTAGCAAACTTCAGACGGGCCCGGATATGTACTGGCTTAAGCAGGGGGACACGTCTGGCACTGCAGGATCTGAGTCCCTGGCGGTGTAGTGTGTTACTAACGGTAGCCTTTGTTACGTTAGTCCCAGCTTTCTGCAGGTCATTCACTAGGTCCCCCCGTGTGGTTCTGGGATTTTTTTCTCACCGTTCTTGAGATCATTTTGTCCCCACGGGGTGAGATCTTGCGTGGAGCCCCTGATGGAGGGAGATTATCAGTGGTCTTGTATGTCTTCCATTTTCTAATTATTGCTCCCACAGTTGATTTCTTCACACTAAGCTGCTTGCCTATTGCAGATTCAGTCTTCCCAGCCTGGTGCAGGTCTACAATTTTATTTCTGGTGTCCTTCCACAGCTCTTTGGTCTTCACCATAGTGGAGTTTGGAGTGTGACTGTTTGAGGTTGTGGACAGGTGTCTTTTATACTGATAATGTCAAACAGGAGCCATTACTACAGGTAATGAGTGGAGGACAGAGGAGCCTCTTAAAGAAGAAGTTACAGGTCTGTGAGAGACAGAAATCTTGCTTGTTTGTAGGTGACCAAATACTTATTTTCCACCATAATTTGCAAATAAATTCTTTAAAAATCAGACAATGTGATTTTCTAGATCTGTTTTCTCATTTTGTCTCTCATAGTTGAGGTCTACCTATGATGACAATTACAGGCCGGCCTCATCTTTTTAAGTGGGAGAACTTGCACAATTGGTGGCTGACTAAATACTTTTTTTCCCCACTGTACCTGAGAGTGGGGCATTGAGTTACAAGATTCCATGGACTGGAACATCAAGTCACTGGACACCACAAACTCAAACAGAAAGTTACTGGACACCAGGTACTGACAAAGAAACCTGAGACTGCGACATTGAGTCACAAGACACTAGTGACAGGAACAAAAGCCTGAGTATATCAAGGACTGGGATATGAAGCCAATTGGCACCATGAACTGAGCAATGAACTGATAATAAAGGATACAAGAGTTTGGAACACAAAGTCATTGGACACCAAAGACTGTTGCATAAATCCACAGGACACCATAGATTGGGACATTAAAGCGTACCTAACCTTTCAACATCTTTGCATAAATCTATAGTACAGTGAGTGTACATGAGGAGTAACACTATTTCTGACCATTATATAACTTGTATTCTGCATTATATAGCAGTTTCCCCTCTGCAGCACATATAACTCTAATTTTCAGTTCTCCCTGAGTTGGTAGGTGGAGACGGCAAGTAGCTGTGGTGGTCTCTCTCATGCAGAAAGTAGAAGAGAATCTGTTCTTTACCTCTCTTTATCTTTCAGAAGCATCTTATAAGACATTATAGGGAAACACTGGCCTGTATTTATATGAATAAAGCACTTGGGGTAAGATAGAAACTTCCTATTAGTTCCAGCAACCTGTCTGTGTCTTTCCTCTCTCACTCAGCTTCTCCTCACTATCAGTATATTGCTGGGAGGCAGGGACTCCTAGCACCATAGATAACTATACTGCTAGGAGTCCCGCTCCCAGCACAAAGTTCAAGCCGGTAAATTTGGCTAACACATGGACCGTGTTGTCGTGTGCTGCTGCCCTAATAGGATACATCCTTTTCCACTAGCACTATGGATTTAGAAGATATTTCAGAGTGAGAAAAGAGTTTAGGAGACATGGGGAGCATGAAAAGATATAGGTAAGAGGAGAAGGAAGTATTTTTCTCTGATAATGTTTATTACAAAGTTTCTTATCTTTGCTTGCACTATTGATTTATGCAAAGTTAACGGAACCTGAAACAATTTCACACCATAGAGTGAAACTTGAAGCCACCAGATACCACGGACTAGGCTCTAAAGAATGGAGTCACACCTAGCTAAACATAGCTGTGCCCTATGACTTTGGGACATTTGCAGTGCAATTTCTTTTCACATGGCGTTCTCTCTCATATTCTGTGTAAATTATGGAAGTATATGTGAATATTCTCTAAAAGCATTCTGAATATAATATTTAAGGCAATGGACATGTCACTGAGAATCATGAGAATCCATATTTACTTACAACAGAATTCCTTCTAGTTTATGAGGTTTCTGTGTCAATAGGCTGCCTACAAGCTACTGCAATAATTGTACAATTATAATAGATGTGATAACCACTGCATAGGTCATATAAATAGAATTGAGGAAGAAGGAAACTAAATAATACAGTATGAGCTGAATTGCTCATAAATCTGCATTTCAATACAGACAATGGGAATTCACTTAACCAATTTTCAAGCTCAGCTCCGCTTTGGACTTCAGCTTTTAACCAGTTTATATGTAAATATAATTTTAAAATCATATATTTATTTTATTTATCTTGTTCTGATCACTGAGCTTCTCTAGTCGCATCCAAAGCTGCATTCAAAATTCCATAGTTTAACATTTAAGGGTAACTAATCCCAAACCATTGCTGAAATGAAGGGATAGATGTGCATAGCTGAACGCTGTGCCCCTTTGGCTTTGCTTGACTCTCCTCGGGGTTGTGAGCAGAGAAGGGTGTTCAAGGAAAGCCAATCCTGACCGAAGGTGCACAGCAGTCAGGTAATCTATTCTGCGTCTTCATCTCAGGGATTGGTGGGGGTCTTAGGATGCAAATACTTTGGGTCAATCGCACAGCTCACCTCCAAACAGAACACTGTTGTATTTCCTCTCCTGGGGAACCCCAATCGTTCCAGCAAACCAGTCCACTGTGTGTTGTAACGTCTGATAGAGCCCATCCTGGATGACAAGAAACAAAGATATGGGGGTATTTAATAACTCTGTTTTATACAGACACTATACTGCACTGTACACACAACTCTGTTCCATGGGATGGAGCTGTAATACCAAGCACAGCCACTATACCATGTGCGGCGCTGTGTTTGCTAAGCAGTGATAATGCTGCAGTGTTTGTCTGAATGTCACATCCCATTCAAACAGCTTATCAGTGGGGGTGCCAAATGTCAGACCCCCACATATCTGATACTGATTAACTATTCTAAGGGTAGATCATCAGGTAGGCTTAGACCACACTTTGGAGAAAAGCTGTGTTTTTGGTACAGATTTTGCTGCAGTATTTTGTGTCCTTTATATTTCCCATTCTCTTGTGGCCTCAGCCTTGGAGAGGACATATCAGCTCCCCTGACATGTCAGTTTTAGTAAATACTTGTATTCCACAAGAATAACCATCCTAAAACAACTTTATTAAGAGCTCTGTGTTGTGCCATTCCTCTGTTATTCCTCCTGGAAATGTATTAAAGAGGACCTTTCATGTCCTCTAACACTGGAAGTGTTATATACCACTGGAAAGCTGACAGTACACTGACTTTTCTGGTATGTGCCCTGGATGCAGAGATATCGGTGCCATTAGTTTCGGCACCAATATCACTGCACTGTCAGAGGGGCGGGCCTTATAGCCCAGTGTCATTGCTAGGTAGTGAGAAACGCCCCCCTGGCTTTACACTTGTAAAGTGGGCCTTGTACTGTCAGGGGGGGCATTTCTCACTACCCGGTGATGACGCTGAGCTGTAAGGCCCGCCCCTCTGACAGTGCAGAGATATTGGTGCCGAAACTAAAAACATCAATATCTCTGCAACCAGTGCACATACCAGTAAAGTTGCCAGCGTGCTGAAGTCAGCTTGGTATATAGCCCTGTCAATGTTAGAGGACATGAAAGTTCCTCTTTAATACATTTCCAGGAGGAATAACAGAGTACTGACCCAACACAGAGCTCTTAGTTGCTTTAGGAGGGTTGCACTTATATCTCTGAAATGGGGGAACATACCAGCAAAATTGACAGTGTGCTGAATTCAGCGTGCTTTCAGCTTTACAGTAGTATACAACACAACCAATGTTAGAGGACATGAAAGGTCCTCTTTAAATTGACAACTGGGTGTTACCATTCCACCCTGTCAATAGAGTGTGCCCCTACAGTCTGATACTATGAGAACTGACTGGACAGTGTCAAAAGATATGTCCATTGATAAAGGTAATGGTAACAGCCAGCTGCATAAATTTCCAGTAGGAGTAACAGAGGGACAGCACAACACAAACTTCTATGACAAGCTGATTCAGAATGGCTATTTTTATGTGGATTGCACGGGCGGATATGTCAAAAGAGAAGACCGGTCCTATTTAAATGAGAGTTTTGTGTCTACAGAGTATCTAGGGTCATACATTTACCTCCAGATCAGTGAGCCTTTCCCCATCACAACTGGTTATGTCATATCTGACACAGTTAATTCTGCATTAAACCCCATAACATCAGATATCGCTTTGCTCATGACAGATGTACTTTGTATAAGGCGGGTTATTATAGTTTTATGACTAGAGACACAATAGTATAATTGTCAGACAGGAACCTCATATAGATGCTGTGTGAACTACACCCACACACTGACCTCACTGAGGTACAATAACCTCATGCCTCGGGATGTCTCTTGTTCCTCTTGATTTGATAAACATCAGTTTAAAGTGGTTTTACGGCCCCAAACTGAGTTTTCATACTAATAACCTACCCACAGGATAGCTCCTCAGTATATGATGACACTCAGATCCCGCACAGATCAGCTGTTTTAGCAGCCTCCGGGTGCCACTAGTGGACAGGCGCCTCGTCCACTGGTGCAGTGGTTCTGGTGTACTGCAGTACTGCACCTATTACTTGAATATGAGCGGTGCTGCACACACTGCCTGTCCACTAGCAGCTAGCGCCACCCGGAGGCTGCTAGAATATGTGATCTGTGTGGGGTCTGGCTGTCAGACCCCGCCAGATCACATACTGATGACCATTCCACAGGATAGTTCATGTGTATGAAAACTCGATTTGGAGTCAGAAAACCCCTTTAACTCACGTTACTCTATATAGCACACAACAGTGTACATATAAGATAGCAAAGATTAAAGTGGTTCAATTATTTAACCCATTATTTACTACTAATCTCTTCATGGACCCCATAGCAGCTGCCTCTAAGGTACATACACCCTTGGACAGGCGTAACTTGAAGCCCCTGGGACCCAGAACAGAATCGGTAATGGGACCCTTACATATCGACCTAGTGCCACATAGTGGTACATTTTATGTGGTGGAGGGACCTGTGAGGCCCACTCAGGGTCCAGGGCCTGGTAGCGACTGCACCCCCTATAGCTACACCCCTGCACCCTTGGTAGCAACTTTGCAGAAAATACTCACGTTAGACTTGCTGTAATGGTCCAATATGGAAGGCAACAGAGGCAAGATAAGCGTGAAACCCAAAAGGTCGATGAACAGAGCCAAGAAGACGACTGTGATGACTCTGTGGCAGCTCGGCTGGGGCTCCTGCTGGGTCTTTGCTGCCCGCTCACTCATCCTCCTGGCTTCTGCTGCACTCAGATACCTGTAGCCTGTAAAATAAGCACACTCCTGAGAATTGATCCTTCCTTCAAGCTTCCACCTCCCAGGAGGTCAGTGGTGCTGACTCATGGCAGAGCACTTTATAGGTTATGGCGTCATTGCTGGTGCTCTGGACAAGCACTCACAGTTATTTTGTAATACCCAGAAGTTGCTACAGTATGTTAAGCAGGAAGCAATGCGTGACATGGTAACCCATCTGTAGAGGAAGCTGTGCACTGTACAGGAACATGGCACTATTGATACATATAATGGGATTACGCAGTGTCCCTTTCTGTGGGGTCTTGCAAAAATTTTCAGTGGTAAAACGGCAAAAAATCCACATATTGGTAATGTCAAGATACCATCTGGTGTAACAATAGGATTACAGAGGTGGCTTTTGCAAGATCTATACATCAAGTGTATAAGCAGTGAATGGTGAGAGCGCCAGCTACTATTAACCCATACCTGCCAACTCACCCAGAAAGTCTTAGTCTTCTGGAAAAGGGGAGACCTCCTGGACGAACAACGGAAATTTCTTGTGTGCCTCATGTCCACTTTAAAATATCCTCACCTTTCCTCATTCCTGCTGTCCTCTTCACTCCGGGACACCACCACCACGTCCTGACATTAGGACGCTGTCTGTAGCAACCTCAGGACCAAAGGGGTGCGGAAATGGGGAGAGGTAAGTATGTACATGTCTGGTCTGGGTCTGCATTAAGGGAGTTCTGTAACTAGTGGGGTCTGTATTTTTTTGGAGGTCTGTATTAGTTTAGGGGGTCTGCATTTGTTTAGGGGATCTAGTCTGGGTTCTGTATTGCTTAGGGGTCTGGTTTGTGGTCCATATTAAATAAGAAAGCCTGGGCTGGGGTCTGTATTAGTTTAGGGGATCAGGTTTTGGATTTGTATTAGTTTAGAATTTGTTCTAGAATCTATTAGTTTAAGGGTTCGGGTCTGGGACCTTTCTTAGTCTAAGGGGGTCTAGTCTGGGGTCTGTATTAGTTTAGGGCGACTGCTCTAAGGTCTGTACTAGTTTAAGGGGTCTGGTCTGTGGTCTGTATTAGTTTAGAGGGACTGGTCTGGGGTCTGTATTAATTTAGGGGGTCTGGTTTGGGTTCTATATTAAGTTCAGGGGGTCTGATCTGGGGCCTGTGTTAGTTCAGAGAGTCTGATATGGGGCCTGTATTAGTTCAGAGGGTCTGGCCTAGGGTCTATATTAGTTAAGGGGTCTGGTCTGGGATCTGTATTAGTTTGGAGGTCTGGTTTGGTGTATTATTTCTTTAGTGGGTTTGTATTTACTTTTGAGGTATGATGAAGGGATCATTTGCACTAGGTATTATTTAAATGTCATATTGTATGTCGGGGTGTGTCTTATATAAATAGGCATATGAAAAAAATGTTAGTGTAGAGTGCAACTCTTTAAGCACCACCTTTCAGAATTTCCCTATTCAAAAGTTGTCAACAGTGTTTTAACCACTCCTTCCTTTCCAAACAACCTACAGGCATGTGCCTCTTGTGCCTTACAGTAGCCCTGCCTGTAACAGATAATGGGAAGAATTTAAGATTGGATTTTCCTACACAAGTCTTAAAAATTTCCTTGATGGTGGAAGATGCTGCTGAATTATAAAGAGGTGTTCCCCACGCAGGAGGTCCCATGTGCCAAAAATTAAATCTACTCCTGTCAGGGAACGCCTGCCTTGGTCCCCATCCCACTCACTTTCATGAAAAAGGAGCAATTGGGACACAGAACCAAAAACAGACTGCATACTAAAGATGCACAACCTCTACTCCAGAAAACTCGCATAGATGGGGTTATGTGGCTCCATTTTGGAGACCACAGCTGTCTTCATATAGGACAGACCATAGACTTTGTGTAGGGCTACATGCACATGACCAAATGTACATGCCAAGGGGAGGGGGGACAGATTTCATAGCAGAAAGCACTCAGAGGACACTTGGATGACATCCGAGTGTCATCCGTCCCCCATTGTCCTCAATGGGGGGTTCCATTCCGCTCTATTTCGATGCCACGGAGCAGGATAGGACCTGCTCTATAATCATCGTAATGGAACAAAGCAAGGGGCCCCATATTGGGAGAGACTCGGCCTGCACACTCGGTCGTGTGCATGAGGCCTTACAGTACTACAAAATAAGCATGTTTTACACATAGTTTTGTTGTGAATTTTTCACAGATTTCAACATATACATCATTGCAAAGAGATAAAATTCAAAGAAAGGATTGACATGATCAAAAATCTACATTTTAAAAATATCATGTACTTTCCTGCATAGAAATCCATCAAATTTGCATATATTATGCCATATGTGTATTTGTCTTTATACAAAAAGAGTTGGCTGGGATTGTGGGGCGTAGGGAAAACAATAAGGCCAATAAAAAATTATGCAAGTCTTATCTGCTTCCTCCTTGAAGACATTAGGCATGCAGTGTTATGGGCTGGTGATTCAGACCTCTGTTATTATTTTACCTTCCTGTTTGGGCTTTTGTTTGCTCTAAATTGTGTAAAATGCTATTACAGCGCAGAATAACCTCCAGCGGATGCACGTACCATCACACAGCTGCTTTTAAATATGTCCGTGAATGAGTGTATTCACATCTGTTTTTTTGACAAACAGAAACAGGAACATGTTTTCTATTCGTTTGTTTTGATGCACGGGTCCAATAGAAATCTATGGGGGAGATTTATGAACACTGGCATATTCAGCGCCAGTCTTCATCGCCATGCACTGACGGAGGGGGCACCTGATTCACAATGAGACACACATGCCTCTTCATAGCGCATACGCACCCTCTGCCAGGTTGTGCGCCTATATACTGCAATCTACCCCAGCTTGTCGGCAAGATTTACGCGTAAATGGTAATAAATCTAGTGCACTGCCCATGTGACGCAGTTCAAACCAGGAAAAAAAAAAGTCACTAATTTTGCACAAAATCCAATTTACGCAAAAAATTTGCAATTTTTTCATGTTCAGATAACTGGTGTACAAGGTATAATAAATCTGCCCCAATAGGTCCATTCTTAACAGCAATAAAAATGTATGACTTATGGCTATTACAAACAGATCAGTGGGTTGGGTACAAAAAATAAAAAAAAACAGATGCAAAATGGATGACACACGGTCATCAAAAATAGACACAAAATTGATGCACAACAGCTGGTAAAAACGGACTGATTAATCCATTTTTCATGGCTGAGAATCAGATACAATCGTATGAGTAAGGCCTTATTCACATAAATGTCTGTGACAGCTGTTTTTGTAATGGTTGTCACCCAACCATTTTTAGAACACATTAAATACATTGTAGCTATTCGCATTTCAGTTTTGTTTTTTTTTGACGGTCTTGATGACACAAGTCTATGAGGGATCCCTGAAAACGGGTCCAAGATGGATGCCAGATGGCTGTGAAAAATTGACGAAACGCTGCGTTTTTTTCACAGCCACTGGCATCCATCTTGGACCCGTTTTCAGGGATCCCACATAGACTTGTGTCATCAATTTTATCCATGATTGCCTGAATATAAGCTTTAGGCCTCAATCCATACACACATAGACGGATTTATTATCATGTCTAAAGCAAAAACTATCTCTGTTGCCGATAGCAACCGATCACAGGGCAGCTTTCATGTTTCCATGTCAAGATATAAAATGAAAGATGCGCTGTGACTGGTTGCTATGGGCAACAAAGGCAGTTTTTGCTTTAGACGTGATAATAAATTTGCCCCAATGTGTCCATATGGGAGGCATACTGAGATACAGCAGAGATATGTAAGAAAGTCTTCTTACAACTCAGTACCCAAACGAGTTGTAATATGGCCATATAGAAGAGCGCCCATACTTCAAAGCGTGGAAGATGAACTGGTTGCTATGGGCAACTCCTCTACTTTACCCTTGCAGCAGTGTAATTTATGATTCCTCTTAGCCACACCCCTTTGTCTTAATTGCTGTAAAATTTGTCAAACAGGAAATTTAGCTTATTTTACTTATGCTAGATTTACATGACCACGCTGATTCTTGGCCATGTTTTTCACGGCCAAGTCAACAAACAGTGTGGCATCCATTTTTTTCGTGGACACATTGGGGCAAATTTACTAAAATGGTCTAAAAGCAAAACTTAGTCTTAGTTGCCCCTAGCAACCAATCACAGCACAGATTTCGTTTTGTATTCTGCTCCTAAAAAATTAAAACTGCATTGTGATTTGTTGCTATGGGCAACTAAGGCCTTATTCGCAACACGTTTACGCTTTTTTTTCTAACAGCGTAAACATTACCTTTTTTTTTTTTTTTTTTAAAACACATTGATTTTAATGTGTCTATTCACATGTCCATTTTTTGACTAACCACATTCATGGCCGTCAAAAAAACTGACATGCGCTATCTTTTTCACAGACACACGGACCCAATAGAACTCAGTGTATCCATTTTTAACGGAAATAAAGCGAATTGACATCCATTTTACGTCTGATAAAAATGGATCAGTGTGTTGGGTAAATGAAAGACCAAAGTAAGGCTACGTTCACACCTACGATGGATGACTGTCTGGGGATTCCTTCCCCCATTCCACTTGAAAAATGCGGAGAGAAAAGTCATGCAAGCAAGACTTTTCTCTCCGCAATTTTCGGCTGGAAACACAGCCGACCCCGTTATAGTCTATGGGATCCACGGGTTTCCGTTTTTGGATCTCCAAGTGGACCCAAAGAATGGAAACCTGAACGCTAGTGTGAACCTAGTGAAAGTCATTCATTTTTGTCATTGACAGCTAAAAACTGATGTGAAATGGATGACACTCGACCATCAAAAACGGAACCGATGCAAAACAGCCGTTAGACTAAGGCCCCACGTAGCGAGCCGTAAACCAAAATGGGCTGTGGAAACGACTGCGGAAGAAACGCAACGCAGTTTGTAACATGGCGCTTTTCACAAAAACTCTGCGGACTTTCTTTCCCTATTATAGCCTCACGGAAAATTCCAGCATTTCCGTAGGTATAATTGACATGCTGAGATTTCCAAAAACATGACGTTTTTGAAATCGCAGCATTTCTGCTGCAGATATTTTTCAGCAATGTGTGGATGGGATTAGTCAGAATCCAGAATGGGCATCTCTTGGGAGCTGAATGACCCTGAAAAATGGACGTTTTTCACGACTGATTTCACCTTTGATTTTCTAAATTTAGACAGTTCTGCTTTTTTTAGACTATTTTAATAAATCTACCAAAATAACTTTCAACTGGGTGAAAACTTAACAGATCACAAACTGCACTTGGCCGAGATTCTCAGTAATGTGAATAGAGCTTTAGTACATTTCCCCCACTTTGTCTCCCGGTTGCCCCTAGTATTATTTTGTCTGACAATAATTCGGCTGAAATACAGTCGCAATCCCTTCCACAGACCAGAAATGTAATGGCCCAAACTAAGCAGATCACAAGGATCTATGATGATATCAGTCTGAGTTATTAGACCTGGGGTTGGGCCAGGATGTGCGCCCATATTTTGCTTAGGTGAAATTGCCCTAAATTAGGCATTACATATAAATTGCAAAACACGAACAGGAATTTACCCCATCAGTCAGACCCTTCGCTTTGTAGACATAATTATTAACCAGTAAAATTGGATTGTTCATCCCGAGGCTTCGGTCACGACTACGTCACATCATGTGATCAAAGAGTTTGAGTGACTTGTGTCAGGCATATCTTGACTTAACTTGCCAAAAAAAGTAGCCGTGTAGCCCTAGCCCAAGTAACAGAGCGACACCTAAAGCTTTTTAACTCCTTCGTAACTGAATGTGAAGTTCCTCCACCCAGATGAAATGAAAAGTTTTCATTGCACTTCCTGCCAGTTTTAACCCTTCCAGTGCTGAATGGGATACATCGCCCAGGATGCAGTGCTGCTCATCTACTCCCCAGGCTAGGATTACAGCCCTTCCCTCCACTACCTGTAGCTTTCTCCTCCATCATCTCCAGCACTGACAATCCCCCTCCCAATATTCCTTCCTGCTCTGCGCTCCCCATACTGCACTTATACGTGTCTCCTCTGTGATGGGGCTAGTGCTGTATAGATACATTATTATTGTGCGCTGTCTCATTGAGACTTCTTACCCTTGTCTTCCTGTAGTCGTACCGTGCTGTACAGTGCACTCCTTCCTCCCTGTCCCCTCCTGCTACCAGCACAGACCCTGCCTTCTCCTCTTCCTCCTCCTCCTCCTTCTGCTGCAGCATCAGATTTCCCTACTCTCCAAACTTCAAAAAATGTCAAATATCTTAAGTTTCGTAATAAAAGACGTAAATGGCACAGGTTTTATTTTTACCATTGAAGGCAGTAGGGAAGAAAACTTAACAGATTTTAGCTTGTAGTTTTCAGAGACGTCTTTTTACACTAGTGTCTATTAACCCCGGCCAAACACAGGAATTCTATTCGTGTGACGCGAAGATTGCAAGGCCGCATTTCGACACTGCAAATAAAATATGTGAATGTGGTCGCATTACTACAAGCTACGTGATACGGAAAAGGTACTGCAGTCATAAAAAATCCAAATTCACAGAATTTTTTCAGCCCAATTTGTTCAATCCATGTGTCAACTACTCGTAAGTGACATGACAATTTTTTTTCCTGCTTGCATGTCCCAAATCCTAAATGGCAGATAACTTGAAACCGAATGACACCCATAAAACTACTGTAGGTCCGAGAATAATGGAAACTAATGGGGCAGATTTATGAAGACTGGCATTACTCACACCAGTCTTTATACTTCCAGAGCCAGTGAAGGGTAATGCATCATAAATGACAAGACGCACACTTCCTCATAAATGAGGCGCACCCTCCGCCGCTTATAGGTGGCATACATTTAATCTATCATTTACACTAGATTTCTGGTGTAAATGATAATAAATCGCCACGCCTACTTTTCGAGAAAGTGGCAAAGGAGACGCAGAGTTTAAAAAAGTCGACATTTGAATGCTCGCAGGTAACCCTCTCGATAATTGCAGCATGTAAAGAAAGTAATGAGCGCCAACCAACTTAGGCTAGACCACTAAAACAACGGTTACCCACAGAAACCGACGAACCCCATATCAAAGGCGGCGGAGAGAAAAGTCCTCTGTGACTATGGCAGCGACTTCTGTCACATCACCTAAGTTTGCCTTGTCACCCTGTGACTCCTTCGATAATGTAAGTGAATGGAGTCTCATTGTGACCTAGGAGATGTTGCAGCCACAACTTCTTACAAAAAAAAATCAAGCAGTTGCAGCTCCCTCAGGTCACAAAGTGACTCCATTCACTTACATTAGTGAAGTTGCAGGGCGACCCGGTCATCTTTGGTCAAGAGACAGGAGTCTCTCCATTCACTTCTATGAGGCTGTGAGTACTGCCGGAAATTATAGTCCCTGAAGGGAATGAAGCGGTGGTCACGCAAGCGCATTAGCACTCCATTCACAAGGAGGCTTTAGTGAATCACTAAAGTCCTCCTGATCACTGAGGGACCCAGCAATCGGATACTTGGATAGGGGATAAGTGTTCATAATGGCACAACCCCTTTAAGGATCAGCATTATACATACAAACTGCTTACCCTTTTATTGTACATTTAAAGGGGTTATCCTAGACTTATGGAAAATGAATACTGATGACCTATTATGCACAGGATAGGTCATCAGTGTCAAATCAGTCAGGGTCCAATATCCAGACCCCATACTGATCGGCTGTTTTGGCCGCCAGAAACTACATGTAAGGTATATATTCTCCCCGTGTTTGCGTGGGTTTCCTCCGGGTACTCCAGTTTCCTCCCACACTCCAAAGACATACTGATAGGGAATGTAGATTGTGAGCCCTACTGTATATGGGACAGTGACTGTCAATGTCTGTAAAGCGCTGTGGAATATGATGGCGCTATACAAGTAAGCATAATAAATAAATAAGGTATACAGCTGAGAGCAGTTTTGCTCCTATTTAATATAACTCATGAGAAATTTCTCAATAATAAAACAAGAGTGGAAGAAGTTTTTCCTATAGATTCTGTCCAATGTTGAACATTGGTGTTGGGAAACACCAAGGTTATTGGTAGGAGAATGTACGTGACATCACCGCCATCATCCTGTATCACGTTAGATATTTTACACTTCCATGTAAAACTTGAAGAATGTAATTAATGGCGGTTCCTTCCCTGCCAGCACATACGCCTTCCTGTTAATTGAGCCCATACATTATACATGTACAGTTGCAGTCTATATGTCACATTCCAGTACTCTATATATAAGTTCCACCTGGGATGTGGTCATTCTACTTTCCATAGTTAAGGTTAAAGACAAGACGTAAAATGAAGAGCTCTTCTTTTTCCCAGAAGACCCTGTCGGTGAATGAATACAGTAGAACTCGTAGTTCTGCTGCTGTGTCCAACTGTACGGCTAGAGATGGGCTACAAGGACCAGTGGAAGAGGCCACCACGAAGGTCTACATCCACCGACCCAATGAGAAAGAAGAGCTCCAGGAGCTGAACAATCGCTTTGCAGGCTACATTGACAAGGTGAGATCATTGGAGCAGAAGAACAAGGCTTTATGTGATGAGGTGGAGGAGCTGACCAGACGTCTGAAGGAAAATGGACCCGGCATATCTAATGAGTACGAGAAACAGTTCAAACAGTTTAAGGAATTAATTGAGAAGTTGATCAAAGAAAAAGGTGCGGCCGACATCGAGCGTGGGAACCTGGAGGAAGAAATTGAAATCTGGAATGCTAAATGTGATGAGGAGCTAGCCTTAAAAGGTGAGGACCTCATAGAGTACAAGGGTCTTTGGTCTGCTTTCTTAAAGGGAACTTGTCACATTGAAAATGCTGTTCAATCTGCAGGCAGCATGTTATAAAGCAGGAGGAGCTGAGCAGATTAATATATAGGTCTATGGGAAAAGATTCAGTATAACCGGTCATTTATCCATTTATATCTCTGCTCCATGTACAGAAGTCATAGAGGAGAAGGTGTCAATAACTGATAGCTCCGCATAGAAAGAGCAAAGATTTCAATGGATAAATGACAAGTTATACTGAATCCTTTCCCACAAAATTATACATCTACTCTGCACCTCCTGCTCTATAACATGCCGCCTACAGATTGGATGGCATTTTTCATGGGACAATTTCCTTTAAGGCTTGTGGAAAAGCTGCTTTTTTGTTGCAGATTTTGCTGCGTTTTTTTAAGCCAAAGCCAAGAATGGCTACAATAGGAATGGGAAATATATAGGAAGCTCTTTTACTTCTACCTTCTTTTCAATCCACTCCTGGCTTTGGCGCAAAAAAACTGAAAAATCTAGCCTAAGGCTATAATCACACCTGCAGTTTTTTGAGTCAAACATGGAAGTTGATACAACAGACCAATAGAGGTGTTAGACCACACACTAAATGGACTGTGGTTTTTACACAAGTGCCTGACAGGGTTAGGATATGTTCACATGGAGGAATTTAGAGCTGATTTTAAGACTAAAGCCCCACATTGCGTAAACGCAGCTTTTTTTGCTGCAGATTTTGTTGCGTTTTTTTTTTAGCCAAAGCCAGGAGTGGATTGAACAAAAGGTAGAAGTATAAAAACTTCCTATAAATCTCCCATTCCTTTTGTGGCCATTCTTGACTTTGGTTCAAAAAAACTCAGCAAAATCTGCAACAAAAAAAGCTGCGTTTCCGCAACGTGGGGCCTCAGCCTAAGGCAGATTCTGCCTCAATATCAGCTCCAAATTCCGCCAGAAATCAGCCTTCATTCATTTCAATGGGCGGCACATACTGATTTTTTTTTTTTTTCTCTAGCTGATTTTTTCAACTAGCAGAAAAAATAAGTCTTTAGGCAGATTCTGTCTGAGAACTCCTATTGAAATGAATGAGAGGCGGAAAAATGCAGCCTGGCTGATGGGGAATTTGTAAATTCTGCAAAATCCATGGCAGATTTGGTAAAGCAGAAAAATTCAACTTCAGAATTCCTTCAGAAATACAAATGCCACTGTATGAATTTACTTTTATATTGGCGCTGGGTAATTGTATTACTTGGGCACCATACAATACACAATAAGAGGAGGCATCAAAGGAAGGTATTGTGTAGAACACAAACCAACCACCAGTCCCGGTCTCTGGATTAGGGTACGGTGGCCAATCCAATCTATGGCCAATCCATGGGGGCATACATAATACAAATGTTTCCTTCCAATTGCTGCTTGTGTTGGAACCTGCCACATTTTAGTGTCTCTTGCGTATTAATTGAAGGTACAGTATGGGCGTATACTATGGGAGCTGTATTAAAGTTGGAAAAAAAATGCATGTATACAATACTGTGCAAAAGTTTTAGGCAGGTGAGGACAAATGCTGCAAAGTAACAATTATTTCAGAAATAGGCTGTTTAATAGTTTTTCTATCAATTAACAAAATAAAGTGAATGAAGAAAAGAGAAATGTAAATCCCATCAATATTTGGTGTGACCTTTCCCCCTTGGAGGAGGAGTCCTGGAAGTGATGATACGGCCCCCACAGATATAGCTCTGATCTCAACATCATCCAGTCTGTCTGGGATGACATGAAGAGACAGACGGATTGGAGCAAGCCTACATCCACAGAAGATCTGTGCTTAGTTCTCCAAGATGGCGGGAACAACCTCCCTGCCCAGTTCTGCCAAAAATTGTCTGCAAGTACCGAGAAGAACTGATGGAAGGCAAAGGGCAAAGGTCATACCAAATATTGATGGGATTTACATTTCTCTTTTCTTCATTCACTTCATTTTAATAATTGAAAAATGAACTATTAACCCTTCTATTTCTGAAAGCATTGTTACCTTGCAGCACTTTCCCACCCTCGCCTAAAACTTTTGCACAGTAGTGTATGTCACATGGTGGTTATATCTTTTCTTCATTTCCGAATGCTGGAGAACATGACAATCCATTGAGGAGATAATGAGTACTGTATGCGGTGGATGGGATCAATGGTTGGTTGCTATTAGTATCACAAGTGTATTCTGTTCAATGCAAGTGTCAAAGCAAGCTGCATTCTCTGAGGACCAGATGGATAAAACACACAGTCATTTGCAGGCTGCCTCCTATATAGTAGGATATTGCTTCAGTCACAGATGACATCCATGGGTTGAAATACCGTTATAAATGATCCTGATGCATTTACTGAATGTGAATAAATAATCTGTGGGGGTGAATATGAAATTTAACTCAAATCAGGCTTAATCTTTGGATATTTGTGTCAATGGTTCGGAATTCACACTATGCTTCATTTTCAGATGCAGCAGAGCTATAATGGTCTGTTACTTGACTGAGTAGTGGTATTGCAGACATTCACACGACCCAATTTCATCCATGAAACTCGGTCCATGTGTTGGCCGTATTTACCGCCCTGAACATTATGCCGGAACACAGACTCATAGCATAACAGTTATCTATATCTATAGTTATCTCTGCCTCCTAGCGACATACTGTTCAGTCACTACGGTCGTGTGAATGTAGGCTTAGGATACACGTTTATGGTTAAAACCATGAGTAGACTGAAAAAAAAGAGCACAACAGTCTGTCCTTTACAGGTTGTCTTCCTTTACACTTGGCTTTGGCTTCAAGAATTGCATCCAAAAACCTGGACGTGTTTCCTTATGCTGAGGGTGAGACCAGACGATGAAGATAGACTGTATATGGTCATGGCTTGGTGGTATATGGCCAGCCACACCATCTGGTCTCAGCCTTACTTTACCATATGTAAACCTTCAAAGTAGAATCAGCTTTAATACAGGTCTGTACGGGAGCTGTAACTGACTGTCCTAGAGGTACACAGAAGCATAGCCCTAAGTGTTTCTGGGGTAAATTTAGTAGGTACAAGTGCAATAGTTTGTATTAGGGTGATATATAGGGAAATAATCCTAATTGACTATTGAAAGGATTCTCCAGAATCAGTTCAACAAACTGTCGCCTAGATACTACTAATACAATTATTTCCCTGCCTTCTCCATCAATTTATTCTACCTTAATTTCTTAAACTTTTTTGCATTTTTTCCATTTGCGTTGACAGAGGAAGCAGAAAGGACACTGCGAGAGTTTCGGCAAGATGTGGATGATGCCACCGTGCAGAAGTTGGAGCTGGAAAGAAGAGTGGAACAACTGGTGGATGAGATTGAGTTCCTCAAAAAGATCCATGATGAAGAAGTGGCTGACCTACTGAAGCAAATAGAAGAGTCGAAGGCGAACGTGGAGATTGAACGCTCCCGACCTGATCTACTGGCAGCATTAAGAGCCTTGAGGCTTCAGATTGAACAAGCAGCCACCAAAAACATTCAGGAGGCTGAGAAGTGGTACAAGACGAAGCTCAATACAGCGAAAGGACAGGTGGCCAAGAACGAGGAGAAGATCAAGCACATCAGGGAAGACATCGCTAGATACAGCTCCCAGGTGTCCGACCTGCAGAGTCAGATAGATGCCTTGAGAGCCCAAAATGAAGCCTTGGAGAAAATGCTGGAGGATATGCAGGAAAAACACTTGGAAGAAGTTACTGCACTTCAGGACATCATTGCTCAACTAGAAGATCGACTCCTAACAACAAAAGCAGATTTGGCAAGATATTTGCAGGATTACCAAGACCTGCTGAACATCAAGCTCAAGCTAGATGCGGAGATTGCCGTCTACAGGACACTGCTGGAAAGAGAAGAGGAAAGGCTCGGCATTAAAGAATGTGAAGGTATAAGATAAGTGAGCTTCTCAAATCACAGCATGATGTTATATAGTACAAAGTAGACTAACCCGCAGAGGACTAGGTATGTCCGATTTTACTTTGCACAACTCCAGACCCCCACCACCATCTACACTCGGAAGAGAGCCTTACACGTCCATATACACTACATGGGCAGTCACCATTGGCGGGTTCAACTGATATTTACCCATTGTGAATAGGTACCTGAAGTCATGTAGAATAGAGCCGAAAACTAAGGGTGAGGGATCTGTGGTGGGGTTTCCAGATATCTTCTGACTGCGTGAAATAGGCCTTGCTGCTAAATACCATTTTTTGATTTTCTCTTTTAAGCACGAGGTGACAAATCTTAAAATGGAGGACCACGGAAGTCAGGAGCATGAAGATCACCAGCTGTAAGCCAAGTCACATGAAACGGGCCCATCCCTGTCCTGCACTGGATCTCTATTAACCCCTGTAACCTCTCACCGCTTTCAGCCTCTATTAGCAGATTCTCACACGTTGCATGTTTATTCAGTGTTCCAGGGAAATTACATATTATATTAAAGTGATTATATATTTATATCCTCTCTGTATTAAGTATTTGTCTATGAATAAACTATAGAGTGTGCAAAGATGAGATGTAAGAGAATCATTTTAAGGTCACAGAAAAGCAAGGCCTTATTCGCATGATGCAATTTGCATCAGTTATCGCGTACCAACACCAGAAACAGGTCCAACACACAGGCTCGGCGTAAATCTTTCCAAATATACCTTACCTCTGTGTAGTCTCTACCCCTGGTTTTGGCTCACAATCACAGCTGCAAATTATTGGCATGTGAATAAGGCTTAACAGTGATGGTTATAGGTTGCAAATACGTTTTGTACCCCCCCCCCCCCCAAAAAAAAGCCAATTTGCTGCAGTTATGAAAAACAGCAACAAAAAATGATGCCTATAAATACATCCTAATGTGTTACAAACATTCCTACGAAATTTTAGTCCTTTTTGACACAGCAGTGAAGTTCAACAGCTGCAATACTCCAGTATCAAAGTTCACATCAGGTCTTATACTTTATGTAACACATTGTAAGAGTATGTTCACACTGCGTTTTTTTAAGCAGATTATCTGCTCCAAACATCTAGTATATTTGATTGCTGATGAGCCTCTTTCAATCAAACTGGCCGGCGGGCGCTGCGGTTTCATCAATGAATTGGCCAATGAAACGGGGCGACATAGAGCAAAAATGATTCTTCAAGAAAGAGCTATCAATCACGGACAACAATGGGAGGGAGATATAGGGGTGTTTTTCGGAGCCTCAAAACCTGGTCCAAATAGGCAGTGCGAACCCTTAGGCTGAGGCCCCACATTGCGAAAACGCAGCTTTTTGTGTTGCAGATTTTGCTGAGTTTTTTTGAGCCAAAGCCAAGAATGGCTACGAAAGGAATGGGAAATATATAGGAAACTCTTATAATTCTACCTTCTGCGGTTTAGGGGCAGGGTTTTGGTCATATGGGGGCAGGGTTATACACAGAACAGCACTGTAGACCGTGGCGTGCTGGCGGGACTTCAGTGTACAGCGCTGTAGGGCCATTACCTAGGCTAGGAGCAACAACACTGTGGCCAGATCGCCGACCCGCCCCACATAATGTGCCAGGAGCCGCGTTTACCAAGGCCAGCCCGCCGTCCCGGGGACCAGCAGAAGACCTCCAACGGCCCAGCCCTGGTCTGTGGACTGGTGGTTGGGGACCCCTGCCCTAGTCTATAAAGGGTCTGTAAATCCTTGTGTTTTTGTTTTTTCTGTCCTGTGTATCGGACAGGTAGGATTTGTCCACAGTAGTAAGAGGCCTTTGTGAGTCTCCTTTTGAGCCGCTGGAAGTGATGGACCTCAGATATGTCTCTCTCAAAGTTGACTTCCTCCTGGCAGTCACCTCAGCCAAGAGGATAGGGCAACCTCAAGCACTCGCTGCCCCTGAGCCTTATGTTAGTTTTCTTCCAGTCAGAGTCTTGCTGAGATTCCTGCCTAACACTAGTGTTGTGGTCTCTGTCGCTCGGGTCTGCCGGCAGACCGAAACAACGGAGAGCTGGACTGCTAAAACAACAGTTACACACGGACACCAATGGGGTCCACCGGGTACCCGCCATTTTTATACTGAAAGTGGCAGAGAAAATTTTTTTCTTTATTCCTAACGTTCCAATGACCTAATCTAACTTTGTCCCATTGGCTCAAAGAGGCCATAAGAATGTCCTTTGAGTCCCAGGGGTTAGAGCCTTGTGCTTTTGTAAAGGCCCATTCTACTAGAGCTGAATCTACTTCCTGGGCTTAGAGAAATTTATTCCCTCTTGACCAAATTTGTAAGGCAGCTTCTCAGGACCTTCAACCATTATAATCTGAATATTCAGAGTTTGGAATTGATGGCCTTTGGGCCGTCCGTTTTGAGCTTCTCTATCCAAAAGGACGTTCCAATTGGGGTTACTACTTGCTAATCCCCCCCATATTGTGTAGCTGGTAGGACATACAGTAAGGGAAGTGTTGATTTCTAACATTAATCTGCTTTCCCGCTCTTAGTGATTTTTTTTTTTTTTTAACTTTTTATAATATAATACAAGGAATGGTGGGATTTACAGACCCTTTATAGGCTAGGGGTTAGGCTAATTAATCTAGTTCATTAAATGTTCCATTTGTCATACCAGTACACAGGGGCATTGAAATATATCAAATCTGAAGTAGAAATTTGCACAAAGAATTGTCATGCAGCGAATTTTAAAATTCCACACCTAATGTCAATTTTCACATAGAAAAAACCCACATCATGTACAGGAAAATCCCACTGATTTAAAAGCCACTGTATTAGGGTATGTTCACATAGAGAAATTTGGAGCTAATTTTTGGATGGATTCCATTGAGAGGCAGATGTTGATTTTTTTCATCTGTATTTTTTAGCTAGTGGGAAAAAAATAAGTGTCATGCTCAACCTTCAGGGGGATTCCTGAAAACTTCCATTAAATGAATAGGAGACAAAGAAATACCACCTTTTCCGATACAAAATTTGATGGTAAACTGCAAATTCTGTGGCAGATTCCGCAGCAGATTTGGTAAAGTAGAAAAATTCTGCTTCTGAATCCGAGGCAGAATTTTTCAGCTTTAACAAATTCCGCCATGTGAACATACCTTCGCTTTGCGGATTTTCCGCATGCAAATCCTTGCATAATCTGCTTTTTTTGTTGCAGATTTTGCTGCTTTTTTTTTTTTTTTTTTTTTTTTTTTTAAGCGAAAGCCAGGAGTGGCTACAATAGGAATGGAAAATATATAAGAAGTTCTTATACTTCTCCCTTCTGTTCAATCCACTCCTGGCTTTGGCTCAAAAAAACGTAGCAAAATCTGCAACAAAAAAAGCTGTTTTTCCGCAATGTGTGGCCTCAGCCCTGTTCTCATGACAGAATTTTTCTGCTGAGTAATTTTACCGCAGATATATGATGCTGACCTTCAGATTTCTGTCACGATTAGAAGCTTGCACTGCCGGAGATATGCACAAAGATCAACTTTTATTTTTTTTCAAAAGGGACAAATCCTTATTTTCACAGTGAGAACATGTCAGAAATCCATGTGGACATAATTCTATGTGATTGTGGCAATATTATTCATATGCAATGGAAAAGATATAAAAGACAATATTCTGGATACAATCTTGTTTGTAATTACAATATAATCCACAAAAAGTGGAAAATCCATGTATTCCACTACACACTTGAAAATACAACTTTGGTAAGTCCAAGGTTTCCCCACAATGTATCCAGACAACATACAGCATACTCCTGGCCTCCTGAATAAAACGTAGCTTTATACCACATCTTGGCATCTTTGTTTCCAATGTCCCAGTTTAAGACAAATATAGAAAAAAACAAGGAAAAACATTGTACATATTGTTTCCATAAAATGAAATAGAAGAAAAAGTCTGTGCACATAAGAGGTAGCGGATAAGAGTCAATAAGAAGCGTGTGGCGCACAGCTCCCAGGCTCCTCCATGTTACTTCCCCTTCATTTTTCTCCTCTTCAATGCTTTCCATTCACCCTCCTGCGTTGACAAACTGCCGAACAGTTCTTTTACCTTCCTCTTCCTCTCTGAATCCCTGGAGAAATAAGAAAAGGGGATTGGGAAGGTAAATAGAAGAATTTTATGCATTAAAGGGTTTGTGCTTTTAGGGATATTTTATGTCCCCCCTATCCACAGGACAGGGGATAAGTGTCCGATTGCCCTAAAGTCTCCTTGTGAATGGAGCACCAAGTGCAGTTGTGTAACCAGCGCTCCATTCACTAATATGGGGCTGTGGGAGGTTGCAGTCCAGGTAGCCCATAGAAGTGAATAGAGCCCCAGTGCGTTTGCGTGGCCGGTGCTCCATTCACTGCTATGGGGCTGTGGGCGCTGTCAGAGGTTACAGTCCCAGCACAGAAGTGAATGGAGCCCCAGGCACACAACTGCACTGGCACTTCATTTACAAAAAAGGCTTTAGGGGGCCTTATGGACCCCATTCTCCTGACTGCTGAAGGACCCCGTGGTCAGGCCCCCCATTGATCAGACACTTATATCCCATCTACAGGACAGGGGATAAGTGTCCTTAAAAGGGATTGTCCAGGATATATGTGACGTATCCAAGTGATGTCCCCGGTTCCTTTCCTTAGGCCGCTGATTGGCCTCAGTGGTCACGTGAGGTGAGGACTTCCACCGGAGGATGCACAAAGGCGCTGCTGGACCAGACAGTGGTGGGAGACACTGGAGCACCTGGGACAGGCGAGTTGTTTTTTTTTTTTTTTTTTAATATATCTATCTATATATACACACATACACACACCTTCCCTGCCATCCTTGTGCAAAACTGTATATCCTGGACAACCCCTTTAATGACAACTCCTTTATACAGTAATAGAAAACTGACATATGGAAGTCAACCTTTACCCAAATCAGCAATAAGTAAAAATATTTACCGTATTTTTCGGACTATAAGAAGCACTTTTTTTTCCCCCAAATTTGGGAGGAAAATGAGGGTGCATCTTATAGTCCGAATGTGGGGTGTTTTGGCGTATGGGGGGGGGGCCTCGAAGCATCGCCCCACTCCTGCCGCCGCTGGCTTCCTGCAGTGGGAGGGAGTGGGGCGATGCTGCGGGCCTTGGGCTGAGAGGGTGTCCCAGCGGTGTGAACCTCCCGGCATCCGCCGTGCTGTTACGGCGGATGCTGGGTCTGTGAAGTTGATGGCAGCCGCTCTGCTGCAGAGCGTCATAGCGGGAAAAAAAATCAAAAGTGTCGAACTGCTGTTTTTTTTTTTCACTGTTTCGCCTCTGATTTGAATAAAAAAATGATCTAAGCAATAAACATTCCCCAAAATGGTATAACTGAAAGGTACACCGGGCCCCGCAAAAAAAGATGCCCTATGCAGCTGTTGCAAAACTACAACTCCCATATATTAAATATTTTACCACATTTTTTTGCTTCAAAATTTTTTCCACTATTTTTCTCCTCTAAAACCTAGGTGTGTCTTATGGTCCGGTGCGTCTTATAGTCTGAAAAATATGGTACAATTTCCTGGATCATGTATTAGTATTCGTTACATGTTCTAACTGCCAGGAGGCACAAATGAGGTCCTGTTTCCAATATTATAATTTACAGCAGAGGCAGCATTAGTCCACTTGCAGCTCTGCAATGACCCTGGAGATGGCTATGCATAAATAATAATGAAGTAGACAGAACCACTAACCTCCTCATAGTCTCTGAAAGTTTCTCTCTGGCCAAGAACTGGTTGTCCCTGCGGATTTCTCGGACAGCTCCCTTGAACTCCCGCTTGTGTTTGTGGATTAGTTTCTTGCGCTCTCGCTCCACTTTGTTACATCCTTGTTTCTTGCCGAACTCCAGCCTGTATGAGAAAGCGACACAAATAACAGTAAGATTTACTAAAAGGTAACAGAAAAATCTCAATTTAAATTACAGGTCTGAATTGTACCAACACCAACGGTTGGCGGTTTTACATTCGGGTCACATGACACCACATTCACTGGGAATACTCACACAGGCATGACTTTGGGGGTGAACATTTTCATTGGAACGGGCATCTGTTTCTCAAAGGCAAGAGGGCTATACGGCTTCTTGCTGCGTTTTTCAATATCTTCTAGTATGTTCTTACATAAATCCTGAAACAGAAGGTAATGGTATAAAAAATGGCATTAAAAAAACGCCAGCATCAAAGAAGTCTCATGTGTCTCTCTGGTATGGGGCAGGATCACTATTAACCATGTCCACATTCTAATCATGAATTTATTTCACATATTACATGTACTCATCCTATGTTATACTCTATGTACCCCAGAGCTGCACTCCCAATTCTGCTGTTATCAGGACAGCTCATAAACGTGAGTCAAGTCATACATATTAGATAGCTTAGAAAAGCACTTGTTTGGCAGACAGTGATCAATCTAGGTCCCTGCTACCATACACACGTAATAGTTGTCTTAAGTCAGAGGTGGGGCGCGGTGAGACATTGCCAGACCCCTCAGTTGATAACTGAGCCCCATATTCTCGTAAAACTGAATGGATCGTCCACACATACGTGTCTCTCCTTTCACTTGTACAGGAGTTACAAAAAAGCCAAAGGCTGCTCCGCTATTTCCATAACTCCTATTCAAGTGAATGGAGAGGCACATGCACGCATGGCCCCTCTGTTCATTTCCTGGAAAAGACAGAGCCCCTATCTCTAGGCAGACGCAAGTCCCAGAGGTGGGACCTACATCTATCAGGTATTTATGGCATAGGCTATGGATACAGTGGCATGCAAAAGTTTGGACACCCCTGGTCAAAATGACTGTTATTGTGAACAGTTAAGCAAGTTGAAGATAAAATGATCTTCAAAAGGCATACCATTAAACATGACACATTCTCAATGTTATTTCTTGGAAAAAAAAAAAATATATATATTTTTAAAATAAATATGAAAATTAACAAAAAATGAAAATGACCCGATGCAAAACTTTGGGCACCCTGCATGGTTAGTACCTAGTAGCACCCCCTTTGGCAAGTATCACAGCTTGTAAAAGCTTTTTGTAGCCAGCGAAGAGTCTTTCAATTCTTGTTTGAGGGATTTTCTTCCATTCTTCCTTGTATAAGTCTTCCGGTTCTGTGAGATTCCTGGATCGTCTTGCATGCACTGCTCTTTTGAGGCCTAGCCGCATATTTTCAATGCTGTTCAAATCAGGAGACTGTGAGGGCCATGGTAAAACCTTCAGCTTGTGCCTTTTTAGGTAGTCTATAGTGGATTTTGACTTGTGTTTAGGATCATTATCCATTTGTAGAAGCCATCCTCCTCCTCCTCTTTACAATTTCAGCTTTTTTTTTTACAGATGGTGTTATGTTTGCTTCAAGAATTTGCTGAAATTTCTACCCGTGAAATGTTCCCCGTGCCATTGGCTGCAACACAACCCAAAGTATGATTGATCCACCCCCATGCTTAATGGTTGGAGAGATGTTCTTTTCCTGAAATTCTGTGCCCTTTTTTCTCCATACATACCTTATATCATTGTGGCCATAGAGTTCTATTTTAACCTCACCGGTCCACAGGACTTGTTTCCTAAATGCCTCAGGCTTGTTTAGATGTTCTTTTGCAAACTTCTGATGCTGAATTTCATGGTGATGAGGCAGGAGAGGTTTTCTTCTGATGACTCTTCCATGAAGGCTATATTAGTGCAGTTATCACTGAACAGTAGAACAATGTACCACAACTCCAGAGTCTGCTAAATCTTCCTGAAGGTCTTTTGCAGTCAAGTGGGGGTTCTGATTTGCAATCCTATGAGCAGCTGTCTGAAATTTTTCTTGGTCTTCCAGACCTTATCTTGGCCTCCACTGTTCCTGGTAGTGGCCATTTCTTAATTACATTTGGAACTGAGGAAAGGGTAACTTGAAAACACTTTGCTATCTTCTTATAGCCTTCTCCTGCTTTGTGGGCTCCACCACTGTCATTTTTAGAGTGCTAGTCAGCTGCTTAGAAGAACCCATGGCTGCTGTTTTTTAGCACAAGGTTAGAGGAGGCTGGGGATTTATAAAGCTGTAACATTTGCATCATTTGGCCTTTCCTAACAAAGATAGTGAACAAGCCATAACCCTTACTGGCTAATGAAGGTCTGAGACCTTGGTCAAAGTTATCTGAGCACACAAAACTGCAAGGGTTCCCAAACTTGCAATGTACTCCTTTCCCTTTTTCACTCTAAAATTATATTCAAACACAATAATACGCTGATATTGCTTAAAATTATAGACAAGTGTGTTTAATCTTTAACTTTATTCCTTGTGAAGATCATTTCATCCTCAACTTGCTTAACTGCTCACAATAACAGTCATTTTGACCAGGGGTGTCCAAACTTTTGCATGCCACTGTATATCTGGCAGCAGGGTGGATCAGTGGTTAGCACTGTTGCCTTGCAGTGCTGAATACCCTTTAAAGAAGACCATTCCATTCAAATTCTTAGCATCCATTAATATTTGCTACTCCACTGATTCTGGCACAGTTGGAATTTTCTCTCTAGCCCCCACCATTCCCAGGCAATCAATGCAGATAGTTTTGGTGCCTGATGTGCTATTCTTCTGTAATGTCAGGTGGGCGGCGTCAGGAAGGGGGCGTGATTCAGAGCTCCAATGAGAGGCAGCCAGTGTCAGAGCTCAGAATCACACCCCTTGTCTTCTCCTGCCTGACACCACCCTCCTGACAGTACGGAGACTAAATAGTATATCAGGCACCAAAACTAACAGCATTGGCTGCTGGGGAATGGTGGGGGCTAGAGAGAAAATTCTAACTGTGCCAGAATCAGTGGAGGAGCAACTATTAAATGGTGTAAAGAGCTGGACTTGCTGGAAGAGGTGAAAGGTCCTGTTTAACTATTAGATTACCATACACCTTACTTCTTCTAAGTAACCATCCTGAACTCAACTTAGTTACATAACCAAGGGTAAATTTTTACCTGAATTTTCTCAGGGTATGTATCTCGGGGCAGATGATTGCGAATAATCTTCTCTATTGGGCTGAAAATCTCTTGAAAAGCTGGTGAAGTGCCATAGTTGTCCAGACATTTTTTTACCAGGTCCAAACATATCGCTATGCAGTTTAGCCTATAAAGGAGCAACACACAAAAAATTAGCAAAATTATTATCCCCCAATTTAAAGAGTATTTTTTACCACCTTCACCAATTTCAGTCCTTAGCATCTGTTAATAGGCGTCGTTCCACTCATTCCAGCACAGCCAGAATTTTCTCTCTAGCCCCCACCATTCCTGAGCAATTTAAGTTCTGTAATGTCAGAAGGGCGGTGTCAGGCAGGAAGCGTGATTCAGAGCTCCAATCAGAGGCAGCCAGTGTCAGAGCTCAGAATCACACCCCTTGCCTGCTCCTGCCTGACACTGCCCACCTAACAGTACAGAGGCAAAACCTAACAGTACTGATTGCTCAGGAATGGTGGGGGCTAGAGAGAAAATTCCAACGGTGCCAGAATGAGTGGAGCTGCAGCTATTAAATGATGTAAAGAGCTGAATTTGTTGGAGGTGGTGAAAGGCCCTCTTTAAGGAAGAGGACAAGTTGCAATGCATCTATGAAGGTGTATATGGGGTTAAAATTAGATAAAGTGTAGAGATGTCATGTCTCACCTAAAAATCTGTATTCACTATACAAACTTCTTAGTATCCCTTACTGAATACAGACTACAGGAAGTGTCCATTCCGTGATACTCACTTAAAATGATTGCGCTCTGTTGCATTCTTGAATTTCAGTCCATTGATGTCAGTCAGCGGCAGAGTCCTCTGCACCCATGATGCGACATCCTTCTTATTAACCACCAACAGTAGCCTCAAGGACTTCTGAGTGAGTTTAAATGGAGGAACCAAAACATAATCTGTCAAGGTAAAATTGGTTGTGAGACAGGATGGAGGTATAAAAAAAAAAAAAAAAAAAAAAAAAGACGTAAAGATATGAGGGGGAGCATGCCATCAGTATATGAAGATCACAACCCTCCGCTGGAGACTACAGACACTAGATTCAGGGCTGAGCAGATAACATGTCTCTTCAGGTCTTCTTGACCCAGGACTTTAGAGACAGCGGAGGAGGCTTTTAGTCCAGGGACACAAAAACATTCCAGAAGTTGTGCAGTAAATCAGGACACGGTTCTTTGATTTTCAATGGAAATGACACAATCAACCCCATCGGTACAGAATATAGACTATTATAAAGAAGGGGAACGTATAGAAAACAGACTACAGTCCTTTTAGTTTTAGGATGTTAGTCTTGCCCCCCCCCCCCCAAGGGTGGGTCTCAGTCCTCAAAGCCTAGTGCATAATGTCCTATATAACGTCTATATAGCCTACAAGAAACTCTTGGAAGGGGCTAGTTCCCCTTGTGAGATCCAGCTGGTGTAGGGAATCTTACAGAGAGTGCTTCCTTGTAAAAGCATTGAGTTTAACTTTTCTCCAGAAGAAAACGGTCTCTGGTTCCATCTACAAAAGTTTTAGGCATGCGAGAGGAAAATGTTGCAGTAAGAATGCTTATTGCTTTATTGTCAAATAAAATGAAGTGAATGAAGAAAGGAGAAATGTAAATCCCATCAATATTTGGTGTGACCTTTGCCCTTTGCCTTCCATCAGTTCTTCTTCTTGCAGACAGTTTTTGGCAGAACTGGGCAGGGAGGTTGTTCCCACCATCTTGGAGAACTAAGCACAGCTCTTCTGTGGATGTAGGCTTGCTCCAATCCTTCTGTCTCTTCATGTCATCCCAGACAGACTAGATGATGATGAGATCAGGGCTATATCTGTGGGGGCCGGATCATCACTTCCAGGACTCCTCCTCCAAGGGGCAAAGGTCATACCAAATATTGATGGGATTTACATTTCTCTTTTCTGCATTCACTTCATTTTGTTAAATGACAAAAAATAAACTATTAACCCTTCTATTTCCAAAAGCATTCTTATTTTATAGCAAATTTGCCACACTTGTCTAAAAAATTTGCACAGTACTATAGCTACCCTGTAAGTCAATAACCAACCATTTATAGAATCCTGACACATGACATCAGCCAAACCAGAGACAACAATAAGTAATTATTTGTACAGTATTACAGTAGTACATGTTAGAGCACATCATGGCGACCTTTTCTCAGAGGTCTATTGTGGGTGTGTAAAGGTCCAGAGACAAGGCATCTATTCCCATTAGATGAATGTCGGTCAAAGTCACCAATTTCTGTAGAAACATCTGACCATCTAATGTGCATAAGGGTGTTCCCATTTCACCCCAAAAACCTATAGCACCCAAACAACAGTGCCTCAGTCATCGGCCAGCTGATTTTGTTGGTTGAGGCTGTTATATCAGCTGTGTAATATGGCATCCCCAGATATGTGAGGCCTCATGTACATGACTGAGACCTTCCATCATCCATTGATTTCTATAGGGGGGGGGGGGGGTGTTCCGTTCCAATGTCATGAATCAGGATAGGATCTGCTATTAGAACGGAGCCAGAGTCTCCATCAACCTGCACACTTGGCCTAATAGGTACGTACTATACCTGCATGTGATTTTATATGGAGACACAAGCATGCCAAGGTAATCTCCTGTAGAAGCATTGCCTCTAGAGTACAGTATAATGCCCCAAAACAGCAGAATACAGCTAACACTAGACTAAGACTACTTTGCATACTTTACAAGTTTAATAACTGGCAATGCCAAGAAACTATGTACAAGAAGTCTTAACGCCAAAACTCGCTTCCATAGGTGTCTTCCAGCTGGAATGAAATTTGTTTGGTTCGCACACGTCATTCAGCCTTAGGCGAGGCCAAGAAGTACAAATGTTTATTGTACTATGCAGGGAGTCTACTAATGTTTAATAGTACGAGGGTGAAACGCACATTATACGGCCAAGGTCTACTGAAAGTGATAAAAATAACATAATGTACAGAGCCAGAGACCACTCGCTGCACAGCAGGGAATGGTAAGCGGACAAATCCAGGATCTGCAAGTAATAAAACCACTCACCCACCAATCAATATAGCACACGACCGCGTTAAAGGGTTTTTTTAACCCCTTCTCGCCCAACCATTTTCCATGTTTGCTTTTTTTTTTTTTAACTCTCCGCCTCCCAAAAGCTATAACTTTATTTTTCCATTCACAACATTGTATGAACAAATTGTGCTTTATAGGGACATCATTTAATATTCTATACGATAAATGGGAAGGGGGGGGGGGAATTCATCCATCTAGCGGTAAAAATTACCTATATTTTCAGGATCAGTATGATCACAGAGATAGCAACCTTTTTTTTGGGGGGGGGAAGGCAAGCTGTAGTTTTATTTATACAATTTTGGGGTATGTATGAATTTTTAATTATTAATTTTTGTTAGAAGGCAAAAAAAAAAAAAAAAAAGAAAATCATTCCCACACTATGGTGTTTAATGTATGGCATAAATATTCCTGAATTTTTGGACGCAGGGATGCCTAATGTGCTTATATTTAATTTTTATACGTGATCTAGGAAAGGGGGCGATTTCAATTTTTAGGTTTGATATTTTTAAAACTTTATTTTTCTTGTGTGTATTGCAGCCCACTGTGAGATTCCCGTTTTTCTATTAAACACTGCATATGGCAGCGTGTAATAGATGTTCACTAAAGACAAGCTTCCAATAGGCTCCTGCCTGTCACAGCAACAGATCGCTGTCCCCAAATAATGTTCTGGGGGGAAAAAGGAGAGGGCAGCAGCGATATGGTTCAATATGGCAATTCCCATGCACTACCACTGTTTAGATGCCTTGGTTAACATTGACCTCCAGAAGATGTGTGGCTGTATAATCCCACTGTGTATGGAGAGGGCTGACCTCCTGAGCCTTTTCCATAACCATGCCTGACGTGCCATATTATTAGGTCATATGTTGTGAAGTGGTTAACAATATGACATGTCCTTAGGAAAGATCTTCCATATCAGATCGGTGGTGGGCGACAACTGGCACTACAGCTGATTTAGTGACCGCTGTGGCCTCTTCTTCAGCCAGTCATGTCATACTCATGTGAATGGGATTGAGCTGCAGTATCAAGTTCAGCTGTGACACAATCTACAGCACCGTGCCACTGTTAATAGGCCGGAGCGCTTGTCCCTTCCAGCAGCTTCATCCATCCCTTCCAACTCCTTCATACCAGGTAAATTAATATAGGAAAAGCGCTTTAGCAGCAATTGCATAAACCTCTCTGGTAGTTTAGTACAAAGTCTCAGGCTGTGTCGCTCACAGAGCATTGTCTAGACTGGATCCAACTGCATCCACTTCTCAGCTATGGACAGGATTACTGTCTATGAATGTAACCAAGTGTTCTCATTCACTGACAACAAGCAGAGATCTGAGGTACAGAATATATAATCAATACCAACACATACCAACAGAAGGTGTGTACGGCGTAGCCATGTGAAGAATTCCCAGAAGGAAGTTTATTAGTTCCGGTATAATTCTCTTAGACAGGGACACATACTCCATAAATATGCAAGCAATGAGAATCCCAGCAGTGATGTCTTCGAATGTGGTCACCGAACACTGGAACCAATAGAAAACACTGGTTATTGCAGAGCCCAAGACTTGGACTTGTAAATGTAATGGTAAAGCCTTATCACAGGACTTGTCTCTCACCTTTACCAGTATCTGGCTCATCAACGTGACGGCTGGTGTTATCACCGGGTGCCAGAAATCAGAGGTAGGGAATAAAATTCCAATAATCTTAAAGATTAAGAGCTAAAAGCAGAAAATCAAAGGAATCATGACATTGAAATGAGCTGGCATTACAGGGCTGATCACAGAAAAATGACTATGGGTTATGCAGCCTGCTCCAAAAAATGTATACATACAAAATGAAATGTTGGGTAGCTAGCTCGGCCTTTGGATTCAACTTCTTCATGAATACTCCAAGCAATATCCCGTAAAATATCCTGTATAAATTCAGCTGCTGATTCTGGACACAACTGGCACAAATTGTACAGTGGTCTGTAAGATGAAAGAAGAAATAAGAAAAATTAATAAAATTTTTTTTTTTTTTTTTTTTAAATTTTAAGTAAAGGGGTTCCCCAGGAAGTCTATCACACCACTTACTTCCTCTGGGATTTTGTATCCAATGAACCCAGGGAATTTGGGCTGGTTCTGACCCTTTTTCACATGATATGAACTAGCACTTGGCCCCAGAGTTGCCCCACCTCTTCCCTCCTTATGTGTTCATTGCTAGTTACTAGAGATCTAACTGATTGGATGTGTTACAAATTTTCCAAAAAACTCTGGTTCAGTCGAACCAAGAGAATTTTTGGCTTTGCAACCAACAAATTATTATACTCTGGGGACTCTTCAGACCCCAGAGTAAGGTAAGCGGAGGCCTAGAAAAATAAACAGTTATACTCGCCTTCCTTCACCTCCTCCAAGCTCCCTTATGGCATCCTTCACTAGTGTCTTAGTTTCTCTTCCAGTCTCCTGGGTAACATCTTCCACTCAGGGGACTGGTGAGGCCCAATTACAGTGCTCAGAAATCCCCCAGGGTGCGACAACATAATGGCGCTTTGATGCAAGCCCAGCAGAGGTGAAGGAAGGAGAGTATAACCATCAATTATTTTTCCTCACCTTCCCTGGGCATCTGCTTGTTAATACTCTGGGTCTGAAAAGACCCCAGAGTATAATAATAGCACTTCCAGTCTTGTGAGGTTCGCCCAACTCTACTAGTTACTTGGCTGAATACATCATTATAATAGTAAAGCCAGCCCCATGATACAGAGAACTAGCGGAGAACATGGTAAGGGAGGGGAAGGTGAAGCAACTTGGGGGTCAAGGTGCTGGTTCCCATCACATGACCCTGGGTTGGAACCAGCCAGGAGCCCCTAGATTTGACACTTATAAAAACACCAGAGGAAGTAAGTAATGATAGACTCCCTAGAAACCCCATTAAAAGTCTTGCCTACTTCCACAAACCATCAACGTAAATTAATTCACATACTTGATAGTTATCCAGCACCCCAATTTTGTCCCTCCCCTCATGTGTGTAAAAAGCAAGCTTCCTCTTTTTGTCACTAGGGCACAGTTGTTAGGTGGCGATATACAAATCAGTACAATGGCGGCCCATTCAGCTCGTTCAGCCGGCAGCTACAGTAAGTGTCTGGTTCTTTTTATACACATGACTCAGCCCAGCATGCATATATTCCAAAATGGTCGAGGGATGTAATCTGCTGTCAGACACCTCTGGCAGTAGCTTGTCTTTCCAGGAAAAAAACTGGACATGGTGAAATTCAAAATGTCTGACCCTTCTCTTCCCCAGACATCTGCCATGGGGGAGAATCAAGTGGCCATCATACACATTAGCAAGTCAGGTGGTCCTGCTGAAGCCAGCAAGCTCAGCCAACAATCATCTAATATGCATGGTCAGCCACTCCCATGTAAAAGAAGTAGAAAAGTAGACTACTCACTTGATCAGCTTGTCAGCAGTCTCAATATCTGCTACTTCTTCCCCCGCCTGCGATGCGATGTAATCCAGAAGTAATTCAAACAGTCTCTGGGGAAAGATACAATGACACCTTTAGATCAATCATTGTAATATTCAGTTGTTTATAAAGCAACCAGATATGGAGTCACTGAAGTCTCTCACTTGCCGATAGACACATGAACCTATGTGACATAACTATTCTCATACATATCTATATATATATATATATATATATATATATATATATATATATATATATATTCATACATGCCTAGTGCGGTGCTGCATGGTGTCTGTCACTGCTGTGGTGCTGCGCCTGTGGGGTGCTGCGGTCCTGAGCCTGGGGGCTTGGTCTGGTGGCAAGAGTGTTGCTGGACCACTGGATCGTGCCCTCTGTGGGCGCTGCGTTGCGGTGGTGGTTGCTGTGCGGCACCGCACCCAGTAGAGTAGGAACCCGCTATACTGAGGTCGCCGTGAAGTGGCTAGTGGGCTTATGCACCTTGATCAATATGTATACTAAGAACCTCATGTTCATTTTTGTAGATTTTGCTAAAAAGCATTATATCAATGTATAATACTTGGATGTGCGGTCCATGTCTTTTTTTTTCTCCATACACACCTAATGAACTGTTTATTCTGAACACCTACTTTGTTGGGGCACCTTTTGCCCATCTACATAATGTTGCAATGTCTGGCACTGCAATGTACGAAGTCAAGCACAGACACAATACAGTTTATCCACTAAAAACTGAACAATTTAACCTTTATTTTCTGGGGATATCATACTGCAGGGAGATACGTGGTGACTATAGTATTAAACGAATTTTCCCTTATGAGAATTTAAGGTATGTTTATTCAAAGAGACTGGGGCACCCATTCACACCGGCCTTGGTGGCGCCATTCTAATGAAATGCATTTAGGTCCCAACTCTGCGACCCACAACTGTAGCCAGAATGGGCTCCCACAGCTGCTGTGAATTAAATTATCACAAATACCCACACATCCTTGCAGAGTTAAAAGTGTGATGTTCGTAACTTCCCGAGCGCTGTACACACCATGCTCAATAAGCGTTGTGTGTACAGCTATTGAAACCACAATGATGCGGCTTCATCCCAGCCCAAAGGTCATGTGATCCACCAAGGGCCAAGAATTGCAGTAGAGGACCAAGATCAGCTTTGCAGGGTATATCAGGAGGCTGCATTCCTCCTGTAACTGGGGTTAATGTATTAGCACCACTTAGGGCGGGTTCACACTTGCGGCGGCACTCCGTCCACCGCAAATCCGACCTAAATGTCGGAAAAACTGGATAGGGAAAGGTTTGCGACGCTTGGCTTAAAAAGCATTTCACTTGAATGGGTTTTTAAACAAAGCGTCGCAAATCTTTCCCTATCCAATTTTCTGACATTTAGGTCGGATTCGCGGCAGACGGAGTGCCAGCGCAAGTGTGAACACACCCTTACTAGGGAAAATGGCTCTGTCACATTGGTTACAGTGTCTCACCTTTAGTTTGGCCTTGTTCTCCTGGGCCAGACTCGGATGATTACACTTCTGTATTCTCTCCAGGATGGTGACCTTCTGATCTGTCGTCTTATCTTTCAGAAGAGACTCTAAATCATCATACGAGCCAGGGACTAAAGCAGAAACACAGATACAAAAGCAGAGAGTTGAGTTTATATTCCAGATCTTGCAACAGACAAAATACTTCAGGGAATATTAGAGATATATCTATCTATTTATATATGTGCTTATACCGTGCACCGGCAGTATTATATACCGCTAGAAAGCTGACAGTGCGCTGAATTCAGCACACTTGTCAGGTTTGACGACATTGGTTGGAGATATTGGTGCTGTTCCTTTGGCACAGACATCCCTTCACTGTCTGAAAGGCAGGTCTTACTGCTCAGCCTCATCGCTGGGTGTGAGGAACGTCCCCCCCATGACAGTACAAGGCTATTATGGATTAATGAGGCCCGCCCTTCTGACAGTGGCACCGATATCTCCGGCACTGGGGAGCATACCGGCAAAGCTGACAATGCGCTGAAATCTATACCTGCCCTGTAACCTGCTGCCTGTAGATAAGACTGCATGTACGAAATCTCTAATGCCCACAGGGAAGCTGCGATCACGAAAGAGCTGGTGTCTCTAATAAATTGGCCTTCCAAAATATAATATCTTTAAAGAATTGCTATAATACAGGAAAGACTTTATATCCGATTAGAATTTGTATTCAAGAGAAACTTAATACATTGTATCAGAAGCTCACCATCGTATGTGAATGGGAGCTGAGATTCTGCTTCCTCGGCTGCCTTCTTTTTGATCTTTTTGTTTTTTTTAGTTATTTTAACTTGCACTTCTTCATCTTCCTCACTGTCTACATTAGAGTCCAGGTCTGTGTAGTTGTCAGAAGCATCACTTCCCTCCTCATCACTTTCTCCATCATCCCCATCTTCTTCATCTCCAGAATCACTACCCTCATCGGAATCACCATCGCCCTTATTGTCCACCACATTGTTGTCGTCTCCTTCAGCCTCCTGGTTATCGTCTTCTGATTCAGGAAGGTTCATCTTTCCATCCTTTTAAGGATACAAAATATAGATGTAAATAATAATAACAGCAGGAAAAGTCTATTTCAATAAGATGTATCAATACGTTTTTCTCTGTAATACATTTCGATTTCCTCTGTTCATGCCATCTTGATATCTGACTCAGAATATGGCTTTCATCTGATTTAAAGGGGACGAGATGAGTCGAAAGCAGCCATATTTTACTAGAAACAGCGCCACTATGTGTCCACAGGATCTATCAGGTATCGCAGCATTTTCTTGAACAGGGGCCGCAAAACCACACGTAGCCAGTAAACAAAAGTGGTACAGTTTTAGGAAAGCAGCTGCAAGAAATATTAGGTGTGTACAAGTTTTAGACCTGACTGTTCTTACTCACTGACAATCACAAAGTATAATAGAAAGCTTTACAGTTTTTCATTATACCACAAGTCACCTTTAGCAACACAAAAAAGAAAACCCCTTTAAAGCAACATACAGGATCCACAGTATTTTTTGTAACAAGGGTTTTTCTTTTAAACAGAGGCTTGTGGCAAGCATGCATTTTCACCATAGTCAACATTTTGTGATATCTCAACAAACTTGAATAAGCTTACAGGAGTTGTACAGAATTAGAGAAACATGGTTATTTTCTTTTGAAAACAGCGCCACCTCTAGCCACAGGTGGTGCCTGGCACTGCAGTGCAACCAAGTTGCAATACAATCCATGGACAGGTGTGGTGCTGTCTCTAGGATTCCATAATCCTGCATGACTACTTTGAACTCCCTATTTCATGAGCAATATATTAGTGACAGCCTGCCACCAGTGAGGAAAGCATCTATAATAACCACATTATCGTCTCTCCATCCACTGCCAAATTTTTGAGCAACAGAGTTTCCGTTTGGAGCCTCCATCACAGAATCCGGCAAAAATCCCTTATGGAAAAGTCCTACAAGCCCAATGGTTTAGTCTGGTGGAGAAAAAATAATGAACACACAACATATCCCATTGCAGTCAATGAGGGTCATACAGGATCCATTGCTGTCCATCAGTAGAAAGACCATTTTTCCGTCCTTCTGGTCCTGCAATGGACCAGAGAAACGAGACCACATAGCCTAAGACTGAGCACTATAGTGTGACATGTGTCCAGTGACCAATCCTCTCCACTGCTGAAACATACCTTGTAGGAAAGCATCAGACGATCATCCTTATCCAGTACGAACCCGTCCATCAAGTCATCTGCAGATGTATGTTTAGGCTTTTTTTTTGTTTTGTCATCATCCCCTCGCATGCGGCGGAGACGTTCAGCCTGTAACAAGAGAAAAAAACTGAAAACCACCTGACAATACAAATAAAATATGAATCCTAGACATTGATGGCAATTCTAATTGCCCCCCCTGCCTTCCTATAGAATTAAGTGAAAGCCCGCTGTAATACCTCTAGTCTCTTAAGTCTCTCCTGTTCTTCTTTAGCAATCTCCTCTTCGGATTTCATCTTGTCAGAGGGCTTAGCTTTCATGTCGAATGCAAGTTGGCGGACCGTCATGTCGTAGTCATCGGGCTACAAATTAAAAAGAAAAGTGATACATCATGAGGAGTGCAGATATAACAAGGTGTGGAGACAACCCGAGCCTGTATTTTCAATACTAGCACTGCTATAACAAAACAGATGCAATAAGAATTTACAGGATATATCCATGTTTGCAATCAACTTGTATTTATTTCTCCAAAGCATCTGAAATAAGAGAATTAAGCAAATTTGCTAACAGTGATCATTAAATGCTCAGATGGTTGTGTTTACTATCCCTGTGCAGATCTATGTATCTCCATTATACTGGTGAAGTCTCATCTTCCAGTCTTATTTCTCTTTTCCCCTGTGTGATCACCATCTTGTCAGAGCATATCAGCAATGAGATGAGGTTTGGGTGCATTCACACTGCAATTGTACACATTGTGAAGGTATTTACAATGCTCTCACACTTAAGCAGCCACTTCTTTCTACCTACCTTGCCAGGTTAGAATACAAGGTCTGCTACGGCAAGAGCACACACACACAACAATCCTATCAGTCAAACCCACTGATTTTAGCGGGACTGACTAATCGTTTAATGTGTATGGTAGGCCCGCTGCCACTCCCTTTAGAGCAAATTGATTTCAATATGCCTAATGCCTAGTGGCGATAAGCTGCCACTAGAGATGCCTGTCAGAGGCTTACTCCTCTTTCAGTATTAAAAACACTTGCACGCTGGGCTGGAAAGAATAGCTGTTGCCCAATAGTTGTTGCATTTGGTTAACATCTATCCCAATGTGTTTGGCCAGAAAAAGGAGTAAAAGTATCTGACTACAGAGTACATTCTTTGCAGTCAGGATCTATTAGCTAAAGGGAATTTTTTTTCAACCAGCACCAAATGCACCCACCCATGGTTAATGCAGATATATTACAAACAGGTAGATTTCATATTCATAGTGACCGGCCCTAACTTATCAAAAGATGAACTTGTGGCATTAAGACAAGATAACCAGAAGATGCTGAGATCATATTCATTAGTCCAACACGTTTTTGTATATCAAATGACAATAAACTTGTTAAAGTCTTACCTTTGGCTTCTCAGGCTCTACCTTCCTCTCAGATTTAGGAGTCTTGTGAGATAACAAACCCTGTATCGCCTTCCAGTCACTGTCAAGCTTTTCCGTCAGCTCCTGCGCCTTCTCTCTTTGACTTTGTCGTTCTCTCTATTAACAAGACCAGAAAAAAAAAAGTTGAAGAGTTAATAATAATACTAATAATATTGCTTAATGAACCAATACGGATAAGCTAAATAGGTTTATTACTGTAAAGCCACTCCAGAGTACTTAGAGGAACACGATCATCAGCCAGTACAAGAGTTACCCAGCATTATGTGGCGGTGCATAAAATATCAGGGCACGATTACCTATTTAACTCTTTATTTTTGTAGCAGTTTCCAGGAAGTATCAGTCATTTTAATAAATTATGGTACTCTGATTTAGTCACAGGGACATCCAGGCTTCATTGAAAGGCATAATCCCAGATTTCCACTCTTTATGTGGTTCCTTCTATTAGGTTAGGCACTAAATTGCATGCAGTGCCTGATATGTTATGTTGTGGCATGTGTTACACTAGGATCACACTAGCGTTCGGGTTTCCATTCTTCAAGTCCACTTGGGGACCCAAAAAATGGAAACCCTATCCGCTTAAAAAGCGCTTACCTGCGGACACCCTTGCAGGACCTTTCTCTTCACACATTTTAAGTGGAATTGGGGACAGAATCCCCGAACGTAGCCTTAGACAACGCCATAGGTGGATTTTTATATCAGTAAAAGACTATCTCCCACAAGAATTTGCAATAGATATTGCCAAATGTAATTTTATTTGTCTAGGCTACACACCATGAATGTGAGACCCATGGTAGACAAATCTCTACCAGATACTATTACTATAAGAAGAACAATTTACATCTTGCTGATGGGGATTCAAAGAAAGACAATGGGGTTAAAATTTTTGTCTATTTTTGGCATTTGTATGGAGTATTGCACTACTACGACATGGTGGTCATTGAAATGAATGGTCGTCCATACAATACATGGATGACTCAAGCCCACTAGAACAAGAACCGCTGATAGAGGAGGGGTCTTGCACATAGATACCCCTATGTGATAGTCATATGCCCTAATAGAGGCATACAGACAGGGATATCTTCAAGAGAAAAGTGATTCAAAGCTCTTCAGAGTTACACTAAGACATTCACAAACCTTCTCTATCTTTGATTTCACAATCAGCTCCTCGATAAGCTCTTTCCGCGTTTTTGGTTTTTCTGGTTCTTCCTCTGTTTGTTCAGAAGCTGCTTTCTTTCTCAGTAATCCACCTCCCCCAAAATGTGCGGCCGTTAATTCAGCTGGAAAACAACATCAAGTGGAATAAAACCAAGTGTCTGTTAACATACTGAAATTGCTGTTCTAGCCATGGACAGCCAGAAGCAGTAAAGCTCCTCAAATTCATTAAACTGAATTCCTAAGAAAGTAAATATGTACCAAACTATACATCTAATTAGGCAATATTAATCATTAAAAATAATCATATTTTAATGGCCAGAGTCGGTAACTTCCACCCCCGACTAACTCCATTAGCCCTGCTTTCCATGTCCCTGACCCATCCCCTATGTTCTGAATGATATCCTTCTGGCTCTTCAACAGAGGCTACCCAAACACAAAAATCTCACCTGACAAGGCCCCGTTTTCCTCTGTATCGCTATCACTACCCACAGCATCAGTCATCTTTTCCAGCGTTGCCAGAGACTGGCCGTAGTGAGTGAGTTCCTCCTCTTCATTCAGATTGTACATCGTTTTCTTATCAACGTGTTTCTAGAGAAAGACAGACAAATGGAGATTTGTATCTCAAATTTCATGGAATACCATATACATTAAAGGGGTATTTCCACCTTGGAGACATACATGTCAAAAGTGGGAATACTCCTTTAACCTTATAGGAAAATGCCAGAGAAACAAAGTTTTCACCTCTGCTACATCTTTAGACTTTAGCTGGACCTCCAACTATAAAACAACTTTTTATAAATTGATAATACAGGTGAAAATAAGAAACTATGTAATACATCTCATTAAAGAAAAACGCTTCATGCTTCACTTACTAGGCTGCTTCCCGCCAACTTTCTTTCAGTCTCTTACTACTAGTAGAAACCATTTTCATACCCAGTCTCACACACAGAAGTCTATGCTGGCTAGTAAGGCTCCATGCACACGAGTGTACCATCCGATGCTCCTCCGAGGGAGGTCCAATGGTCCATTCCACTTCGATGAAGATAGAGCAGGTCCTATCCTGGCTCAGCGTATCAGGATAGAATGCATTGGAAGCCCCCATAGAGGTGAGAACATCATGGAGTGTCATCCGAGTGCATACTGCTGCAAACTCGGCCCCATATCGGATGTACACTACGTTGTGTGCATGGGGCCTGAATGATTTATTGCCTCATTCTTTCTTTGCAGAGCGTTATCTTACTAAGCAATGTGGAGCTAAAAGCTATCTTATGTTCTAAGCATACCCTTCTATATTAGAAGTAACTCTAAAAGCAAGAACAAGGACAGCAGTCTCATAAGGGGAGAGTGAAGCATTTTATAAAGTTCCCTATAATCATCTGAACTATTCATTTATGAGAACTGGAGATACTCTGCAGACATGGTAACCCACAGTACTACCATGTATGGACCCCAACACCATACCTGTCGTTCCAAGGCAAACCTCTTCATCATCTTCTCCTCAGGAGCCAATTTATTATCATATTCTCCAAATCGTTTGTCAGTGAATACGCTGGACTTTCCTCTTTGCTGGTACTCTCTGAGAAGAGTATCCTTACGCTAGAATGAAGAACAAATGTAAAAGTTACATACTGTACTGAATAGGACGGGTCCCCATCTGTGTTTCCTTTCTAGAGATCCATAACTTGTGCCAAGTGACTATCATACTATTTTATTAATTAAAGGACATCAAAGTGGGGGGCACTGGTTTCTAAACTAGCAAACTTAGAAGAGCATTTTTGGGGTGCAGCACTCTTTTGCCAACTGTGCCACTTTTTGGAGAAAATCTTTATAAATGCAGGCATGTCCCAGTAGGGTTGAAAACCAAGAGCAAAAATCTGTGTTTCCATCCAGTTTGGGGCTGGTCTGGAGGTGGGAATTAAACATCCATATACATATATTACAAACATTTACAAGTATGCTCGATTCACATCAGATCAATTTATAATGGTAGCTGAAACACTGTTGAGGGATCCAGTGCACGACATGAACCTGACAGACCCCACTGACTAAGGGTGGGTTCACACCTGCGCTTCAGTCCGTCCGTTGCCAATCCGAGTGAAAATCTTGGCGAACGGGATTGGCATCGGATACAGACCGGTCAGCGACGCATTGGTTAAAAACCCATTCATTTGAATGGGTTTTTAAAGCAATGCGAGGGTGTCCGATTGCACCGTCTGCGCTGCGAAGCCGTTTTTTTTTTGTCGGACACGAAGTCCTGCTTGTCCGACTTTGTGGTTCCAATGCGTCGCTGACCGGTCTGTATCCGATGCCAATCCCGTTCGCCAAGATTCACTCGGATTGGCAACGGACGGACTGGAACGCAGGTGTGAACCCACCCTAACTGGTTCCATAAGGTTCTACTGAGGAGCAGTTTCATACGAAAACTAGCAATGCATGCGGCTCTATTTTCCTATCAAAAAGACATCGAGGGAAATTTATCACTTGCGTACGAAGCATGGAAAAGGTAACAATTTTTGTTTTTTGGGTATGGGTTTTACGAAAACCATTGTGACATTTCTCTTTTACGCTGCCCTCACCACTGTCCTGAAAGGGGACATGGCACTGGGGGAGCTATGAGCTGGCATATTTCACTGCCTACGCTCAGAGGATACGCAGTGACGATTGTGCAGAGTCTTTCTTTCTTTTCTTTCTTTTGTTTGAGTTGGAAGGGACCTCAAGGGCCATCGAGTCCAACCCCCTGCAAAAGCAGGAATTCCTAAAACATCCCAGCTATATACCTATCCAGTTTCCGCTTGAAGATTTCAATTGATGAAGAACTCACCACCTCCCGTGGCAGCCTATTCCACTCTCTCACTACCCTGTTAGAAAGTTTTTCCTAATGTCTAATCTGAATCTCCTTCCCCTTAGTTTCATCCCATTACTTCTCGTGCTTCCTTCTGCTAATGAGAATAGGGTTAATCCCTCTGCACTGTGACAACCTTTCAGATATTTAAATACCGCTATTAAGTCTCCCCTTAGCCTTCTCTTCTGCAAACTAAGCAGTCCCAATTCTTTTAGCCTTTCTTCGTAGGACATGGTTTGTAGACCTTCCACCATTTTGGTTGCTCTTCTCTGGACCTGCTCCAATAAATCGATGTCTTTCTTAAACTGGGGAGCCCAGAACTGTACACAGTATTCCAGGTGGGGTCTGACCAGGGCAGAGTACAGCGGAATAATTACCTCTCTTGATCTAGCTTCAATGCTCGTCTTGATACATCCTAGAATTTTATTAGCCTTTTTAGCCACCGCACCGCACTGTTGGCTCATGTTGAATTTGTGATCTATTATTATGCCCAGATCCTTTTCCCCTGTACTCTCACTTAGTTCTATTCCTCCCATACTATATATGCTTCTTGCATTTCTGTTACCCAGATGTAGTCATAAATGATGCGCATCTCCATTGGTGCAGGGACTATCAAGACGTTTGTCTTGCAGTGCTATATAACACTCACTCACTGGTATATAACCCACACAGAGTTAGAGGACAGGGTTGTCCCAGATCATAAATTGCAACGCAACCAGCAGGGGAGGCGTACAAAATAAAAATGCACTGATTCTTACCTACACCCGCCCCTCTGCTGCTGTTTGTATACAAAGGGGCTGCAGTGGTGACGTCACATTGATGGGACTGCTACAGCCAAACCTCGCAATCATCAGTATCTGATAATTAACTGGCACCACCAGAAACCCCTAGGTTAAAAGGGGACAATGTTCTGTTTAAGGCTATAGCCCCACGTTGCGGAAGCGCAACTTTTTTTTATTTTTTGTTTAGGGGAAAGTCTCCAGTGTGATACACAGGTAACTAGCTGTAGCTCGTTACCTAATTAAGAGGGGATAAATTACTGCTGTTTGCTGGGTGCATTCCCTTTGCAATCAGAATAATCAGCGGCAGCCTTGTCTGCAACTTGGAGCAGCTTTAAAAGCTAAGTATAAAGTGAGTGTGTGAGCTGGCGAGTGTGTTTTGATTCTAAGTGTGTTTGATCTAAGTGTGACTTAAGATTAAGGGACTTTACAAAAAAAAACATCCCCATCAGGTAAGATGTGCTCCATGCTTGCCAATGCGTTCCAGTGTACATCTTGCAGTATGTATTCTCTGCTTGAGCAGTCGCTTGAGGGGGCATACTGATGTTCAAGATGTAAGCACGTTGCACATTTGGAAGCCCAGATCATGGATCTAAATGAGCAAATTGCAATATGAGATCCATTGATAACTTGGAAAGGAGTTTGTTGCTCACTTTGGGGTAAGTGCAGAGGGGGATGGTAGCATGGAGGTGCAGGAACATGAGGCAGCTAGCTGGGTGACAGTTAGAAAGCAGCGGGGTAGAGGGAAGAGTGCCAGGGAGGTTAGTCCTGAACTGGCACACACCAACAAATTTGCTAAATTGGCAGATGAGGGGGATGTTAGTACAGAGGTAACACTGCTGCAGCAAGACACTTCCTCTGACTGCCAGGGGAATGTCTGCTCCAGTAAGAAGGGGGATAGGAGTGCAGAGAAGCCTAGACAGGTGCTGGTAGTGGGGGATTCAATTATTAGGGGAACAGACAGGGCGATCTGTCACAAAGACCGGGATCGTCGTACGGTGTGTTGCCTTCCTGGCGCTCGAGTTCGACACATCGCGGATCAGGTTGATAGATTACTGGGTGGGGCTGGTGTGGATCCAGCAGTCATGGTGCACGTCGGCACAAATGACAAAGCTAGGGGTAGGTGGAAGGTCCTTAAAAATGATTTCAGGGATCTAGGGAGCAAGCTGAAGGCAAGGACCTCCAAGGTAGTATTTTCAGAAATACTATCTGTACCTCGAGCCACACAGGAAAGGCAGCGGGAGATTAGGGAGGTAAACAAGTGGCTCAGGAGCTGGTGTAGGGAGGAGGGGTTTGGGTTCCTGGAGAACTGGGCGACTTTGCTGTGGGCTACAGGTTCTATGGTAGGGATGGGCTGCATCTCAATGGGGAGGGGGCAGCTGTGCTGGGGGAGAAGATGGCTAGACGGTTGGAGGAGTGTTTAATCTAGAGACTGGGGGGGAGGGTAACAGATGTAAAGGGAATGATAGTGTAGAAATGGAAAGAGGGCTAAATAATGTAACTGGGGGTGGAGCGGGGGGTAGGGTTAGAACAGGCAGTGGAAGAGTAGGGATAATGATAAATCCTTGAAATGTATGTATACTAACGCCAGAAGTATCACTAACAAGATGGAGGAACTAGAAGTGATAATGTTGGAAAAGAAATATGACATGGTGGGGATAAGTGAGACATGGCTGGACTCTAGCTATGACTGGGCTGTAAATATACAGGGGTACAGTATGTTTAGAAAGGAGCGTACCAATAGGAAAGGGGGAGGGGTTTGCTTATATGTAAAATCCTGCCTTAAGCCAGTCCTGCGTGAGGACATCTGGGAGGAAAATGAATATGTGGAGTCCTTATGGGTGGAAATTATGGGAGGAACAAATAATAATAAAATACTGATAGGGGTTTGTTATAAATCTCCAAATATAATGCAAGAAGCTGAAAATGTACTAATAAAACAAATAGATGAGGCCACAAAGCACAATAAAGTCATTATTATGGGGGATTTCAACTACCCAGAGATCAACTGGGAGGCAGAAACCTGCAGGTCCAACAAAGGGAACAGGTTTTTGTCAGTAATAAAAGACAATTACCTATCGCAACCAGTGCAGGACCCAACAAGAGGCGAGGCACTTTTAGACCTAATTTTAACAAATGAACCTGACACACTGTCAAATGTGGAGGTTGGGGGTCATCTTGGTAATAGTGACCATAACATAATAAGTTTTCTTGTACACACTAAAAAAAATGTTCAGTAGAGGGGGAATAAAAACACTAAACTTCAGGAAGGCCAATTTTAACCAGCTGAGAGAGGAGCTTAGCAGCATAAACTGGGACAATGTCCTCAAAGTGATACAAACAAAATAGGACATTTTCAAAAGCCTTCTAAATAGGACCACTAAAAACATATCCCTTATGGGAATAAGCGGGCCAGAAATCATAGAAAACCAATATGGCTAACTAAAACGGTAAGGAGTACAAATGAGGGATAAAAAGGAAGCATTTAAAGTGCTAAAAAAAAGAAAGTAGTGACACAGCATTAAACAACTATAAAGAGAAAAATAAATTGTGTAAAAGAAATAAAGGAGGCAAAGATTGAGGCTGAGAGAAAAATTACCAAGGAAAGTAAAAATAATCCAAAATTATTCTTCAATTACATAAATAACAAGAGAATAAAAACTGACAATGTGGGCCCTCAAAAATAATCTGGGTGTAATGGTGGAGGAGGATGAGGAAAAAGCACAACTATTAAATGCTGCCTTCTCTACGGTGTTTACACAAAAAAAATTCAATGGCCAGCAACATGATATGGGGTAATGTTAACTCTCCATTAAATGTCACCTGTTTAACCCAGGAGGAAGTGCGGTACCGCCTTCAAAACACTAAAATAGATAAATCACCGGGTCCAGATGGCATAACCCCGAGTTCTGAGGGAATTATGCACAGTGATAGACAGACCCTTATAGCTAATATTTAAGGATTCAGTAATGGCTGGGTCTGTTCCACTTGATTGGCGCATAGCAAATGTGGTGCCAATTTTCAAAAAGGGGTCTAAAAGTGAGCCTGGAAACTATAGGCCAGTAAGTTTGACTTCAGTGGTGGGTAAGATATTGGACAGCTTTCTAAGAGATGCTATCCTGGAGTACCTCAATGTAAATAATCTTATCACACCCAATCAGCATGGGTTTATGAGGAATCGGTTCTGTCAGACTAATCTGATCAGCTTCTATGAAGAGGTCAGTTCAAGACTAGACATGGGTAATGCAGTGGACGTGGTGTATCTGGACTTTTCAAAGGCTTTCGATACTGTACCACATAAAAGGTTGGTATGCAAAATAAGAATGTTGGGACTGGGGGAAAACATATGCATTTGGGTTCGCAATTGGCTCACTGATAGGAAACAGAGGGTGCTTATAAATGGTAAATATTCATACTGGGCCACAGTCACCAGTGGGGTGCCACAGGGGTCAGTATTGGGCCCTCTCCTGTTTAATATCTTTATTAATGACCTGGTAGACGGTTTGCAAAGCAGGGTGTCCATATTTGCAGATGATACTAAACTTTGTAAGGTAATCAAAAATGAGGAGGATAATAGAATATTACAAGGGGATCTAAGGAAGCTGGAAGCATGGGCCGAGACTTGGCAAATTAAGTTTAATATTGACAAATGTAAGGTTATGCATTTTGGATGACGAAATAAAATGTATGATTATGTACTTAATAGTAAACTACTGGGTAAAACTGCCAATGAAAGACTTGGAGATTGTGATGGACAATAAGCTTACCTTTAGTGACCAGTGCCAGGCAGCGGCTGCCAAGGCAAATAAAATTATGGGATGCATCAAAAGAGGTCTAGATTCTCATGACAAGAACATAGTTATGCCTCTATACAAATCACTGGTACGGCCACACTAAGACTATTGTGCACAATTCTGGGCCCCAGTATACAAGACAGACAAAATCGAACTAGAAAGAGTGCAAAGAAGGTGTATTGCAAAATAGCAGCCCTTGACTATGGCTGCTTATGACAAAATGTTATGATAGTCAGGCAGTAAGTAACCTTAATTTGAACCCAGTACCTGTACTGAGATTTACAGATTAGATCAGAAGACTCTATTTAAGGTGTAAGCTATATGTACATGCTAATTAGACCACAGGATGCTGTTTAAGGTGATATCTAAATGTACATTCTAATTAGATCAACAATGCGGTCAGAAGGGGTATTTTTGCATACCCATGCAACCTAAACAAAAGACTTTGTTTGGGAGACATATCCCTGCTAACCAGATACACAGGATATATCTGTATGTCTATAGTAATTACATTTGCATGAAAGGAGCAACTCTGTTTGAAGTATATATGTCACAAGATAATATTCTAGTGAGAACTGGCCCCTTTCACATGAATATGATCTTGGAGATAAGTGAGGCCTTACAGATGTGTATCACTTCTTTAACCGCCCATTGTATGACATACACAAAGGGTATATGAGGAAAGATCCCTCAGCATTAGACACAGATTTCTTAACAGCAGTGATTGGGGACGCCTGAGCTGCAATATGAAGACCTGTCACCTGGCTGAGTGATGCTTTCTACTGATACCCTTATCAGAACTCCTCTATGTAGCGTGACAGTGTTGTAAGTATTTGATTTGATTACCTTACTATATCTGTGGTATTGTAAGTGTTGAATATATCATAGTTTAATTGACTTTTGATATTTGATATACCTGGCTTTATAGCTAGTGTTGAAATGTTACCTGGCTTTAATTGCTAGTGTGGAATATACCTGGCTTTATGGCTAGTGTTGGTTTGATTTGTTATACCTTCTAATATCTGTTATACTTTTCCTTTTTTTTTGTAAGACCTTTTGACCTTTTGTTATACTTTTTATTGTAGTAAGACCTTTTTCTATCTTCTTATACTCTTCTTAATAAAATGTTAAGATATTTGGGGATAGTCTAGTGTTTTTACTCTATAACTTTATTCTATTACACGGAATCCAAAAGAATCTGTTTCATTTGGCAATACAGAAGGGCAACCAAAATTATTAGGGGAATGGGTGGATTGGAGTACAATGATAGATTAACAAACTTGGGGTTATTCAGTTTAGAGAAAAGACGTCTACGGGGAGATCTAATAACAATGTATAAATACATGAAGGGACAGCACAAAGAACTTTCTAATGATCTACGACTGGAGGAGAGAAAGTTTCACCAGCAACATAGAAGAGGATTCTTTACAGTAAGAACAGCGAGGCTATGGAAGTCTCTGCCCCAGGAAGTGGTGATGATGGATTCATTGTATTAAGAGGGCCTGGATGCCTTTCTCGAACAGAACAACATAACAGGTTATGGGTTTTAGATTTTAAGGGCACGTTGATCCAGGGTTTTATGCCGATTGCCAGATTGGAGTCGGGAAGGAATTTTTTCCCATAAAATGGGGCAATTGGCATAAGCCTCATGGGTTTTTTTTTTTTCCTTTCTCTGGATCAACACTGTAGGGGACTGTAGGGTTATAGGTTGGACTTAATGGACTGATGTCTTCATCCAATCTCATCTACTATGTAACAATGGCTACAAAAGGAATGGGAAATATATAGGAAGTTCTTATATTTCTACCATCTGCTCAATCCACTCCTGGCTTTGACTCAAAAAACCGCAACAAAAAAAGCTGCGTTTCCGCAATGTGGGGCCGTAGCCGGAAGGAGTATTCCGATCAGAAGCCATTATCTATCCACTGGATATTTATAGCACTCAGATATTTCCACCAATTACGAACTGAGCGGCATAATAATAATAATAATAATAATAAAATAGTCCTTTAATAGTCCCACAGTGGGGAAATTCAGTGTGTTACAGCAGCAAAGATAAGATAAGCAGATACAAATACAAATACAACATGTACAGGAATGTTCCAAGGTGAGAGGCATTACATTAATAGCAGACAGACAGATAGGACGTAGCGGGGCTGGGGGGGGGGGGGTTTAACAGGCAGAGAGATATTTCAGTTCTCTGTGTGTAATGATCTCCGCTTAGGTCGGTGTTGGTTGTACAGCCTAACCGCGGTGGGGAGGAAAGACTTCCGATAGCGCTCCTTCTCACACCTAGGGTGGAGCAGTCGGTCACTGACAGTACTGCTCAGCGCGATCACAGTCTCATGCATGGGATGGGACTTCTTCTTCTGCATGGAGCTCACCACGGACAGTATCCTTCTGTCACCCACCACCTGCACTGGGTCCAGTGGGCTCCCCAGGACAGAGCTGGCCCTTCTAATCAGCTTGTCAAGTTTATTTCTGTCCCTGGTTGATATACTGCTCCCCCAGCAGGCCACTCCAAAGAAGATGGCTGATGCCACTACCGAGTTGAAGAAAGTCCTAAGAAGTGCCCCCCGGATTCCAAAGGCTCTCAGCTTCCTAAGCAGGTAGAGCCTGCTGTGGCCCTTCCTGTACAGGGCCTCCATATGATCTGCCCAGTCCAGCTTATTATTAAGGAGCAGACCCAGGTACTTATAGGTGTTCACAATCTCGATGCCCGTCCCCAGGATGTCCACTGGTTTTGGAGGGCATCTGCCTTTATGGAAGTCCACCACCATCTCCTTGGTCTTCCCCGTGTTAATCTTCAGGTGGTTCTGGTGGCACCAGTCCACAAAAAACCGGTTCAGTTCTCTGTACTCCCTGTCATCATCGTCTGTGATGAGGCCTACTATTGCAGAGGCGTCAGAATACTTCTGTAGGTAGCAGCTGGATGAGTTGCACCTAAAATCTGCAGTGTACAGTGTGAAGAGGAAAGGGGCGAGAACCGTACCCTGAGGTGCCCCCCGTATTACAGATCACGGTACCTGACACACAGTCTTGGGCTCTCACGTATTGAGGTCGATTTGTGAGGTAGTCTAGGATCCAGTTGGAGAGGTGGTGGTCCACTCCAGCAAGGCCCAGCTTGTCCCTCAATAACCTGGGCTGTATGGTGTTAAAAGCACTGGAGAAATCAAAGAACATTATTCTCACCGTGTTCCCTGGTTTTTCCAGGTGAGACAGAGCCCTGTGCAGAAGGTGGATGATGGCATCATCTACCCCAATGCCCGGCCGATAAGCAAACAGGAGGGGGTCCATAGCGGGGCTCACTAGAGGGCGGAGATGTGTGAGAACCAATCTCTCTAAGATCTTCATCAAGTGGGATGTCAGTGCTACAGGTCTGTAGTCGTTGAGGTCCATAGGGTGGGGTTTCTTTGGAACTGGTACCACACAAGAAGATTTCCATAATTCAGGGACTATTTCCTGCCTCAGGCTCATATTATACATATATGTAATTATACCACACAGCTGGTCCCCACAAGTCTTAATTAGCCTTGCACTGATGTCATCTGGCCCTGCGGCTTTCCTCACCTTGATCTTTTTCATCTCCTTCCTCACCTGGGCCCGTGTGAAGGTCAGACTGTGGTCAGATAAAGACAGATTTCTGGATTTACTGGTCTGTTGGGAAGTAGCCACATGGGGTGAATGGGGTGAAGTCATTGTGGTGAGGGGAGCTGAAGGACATGCTGGGGTGGGAGGAGCTGGTGTGTGATCAAATCTGTTGAAGAATAGGTTTAGTTCATTAAGCCAATTAACATCTGCCTCAATCTGGCAGACAGACTGTTTATGACCCGAAATTGACTTAAGCCCCTCCCAGACCCCCCTTATGTCTTTTCTTTCCATTTGCTTTTCCATTTTTTCCTTATAACTGGATTTTCCTTGCCTGATTAGATGCCTCAGCTCCTTTTGTACTTCCCTCAACCCCTCCTTGTCTCTTGTCCTGAATGCCATCTTTTTCTCCTTAAGTAGTGTTTTTATATCAGCGTTAATCCATGGTTTGTTGTTGGAGAAGCACCTCACCACTTTTGTGGGTACTGTGTTGTCCACACAAAAATTAATGTAGTCCGTTATGCAGTGTGTGAGTCCTTCTATATCTTCTCCATACGAATCCTGCAAAACTTCCCATGCGGTTGTGTCAAAACAATCCCTCAGAGCCTCATCACTCTCCTCGGACCATATCCTCACTGTGCGGGTGACAGCTGGTTCTCTACGTACAAGTGGCTTGTACACAGGTCGGAGATGTACTAGGTTGTGATCCGATCTTCCCAGGGGCGGTAGGGCTGATGAGTTATATGCCTCCCTCACGTTGGCAAAGAACAAGTCCAGTGTTTTGTTGTCTCTTGTGTGGCAGGTTACATACTGTGTGAAACTGGGAAGTGTGGATGATGGAGAGGCATGGTTGAAATCGCCAGACACAAGAAGGAGGGCCTGGGGGTGCTGAGACTGTAACTGGCTCAGCGTGGCTTGTAGGACCTCGCAGGCAGTGTCAGCTTTCGCAGAGGGAGGGGCATATGCAGCTATCCCGATGACATGTGATAGTTCCCTTGGTAGATAGAAAGGTCTCATGCTCACAGCTAATAGTTCAATGTCCTTACAGCAAGTTTGCTCCTTAATCACAATGTGCCTAGGATTGCACCATCTATTATTCACAAACATTGCCAGCCCCCCTCCTTTCCTCTTACCGCTCTCCCTTGTCCTGTCTGCCCGAAGGAGTTTAAAACCATCCAAGGAGACCAGAGGGTCAGGAGTAACTTCAGTGAGCCAAGTCTCTGTAAGTAGCATCATGCTGCACGCCCGAAACTCCTGATGATGCCTGGTGAGCGCTGTTAGTTCATCCATCTTGTTTGCAAGAGATCTCACATTGCCCATAATGATGGAGGGAACAGTTGGTCGGTAACGCTTCTTTTTAATCCTCTGAAAAGTTCCTGCTCTGCAGCCCCTCCCCCCGCTTTTTCTTTCTCCAGAGTTCTTGGGGGATGGGTGGGCAAATGGTATGCAGCCCTGTTGTTGTGACTCTAAGCTGCAGTAATTTCTCTCTTGTGTAGACAAAAGAAATGCCTGCAGACATAAGAGTCTCCATTTCAGCAGGACAAAAAGACAGATAAAAACAAAAAAAAAAAAAAAAGCTTGTTTGATGGCCACTTCATTCATAGCAAATGGGGGAATAGTGTGGGACCGCAGCCCCCTGTCCTGATGATCGGTGGGGTCCCAGTGGACAGAACCCTATTATTCCTATCTAGTGAATAGGTGATAACTGCTTCTAACCGGAACATGCCTTTTTAAGAAGACAAAACAAAGTGCCTCAATTCCCTCTTTTGGTCAAGAGGGGGCACTATTTAGGGGAATGATCTACAGACCCTTGTTTCTATGCATTAGTAAAGGCCCACATCCCATAGTCATTCAGGACAGATGTAAACAATATGCTATACTTTATGCTTTATACTTTTACTTTATACAATATGATTTACTGAATTTCCCCATTGTGGGACTATTAAAGGACTATTATTATTATTATTATAAGCATGAAGGCGGGTGTACTGATAAATCCCAGACCTCGCTGAGACTTGTAGTCCAACACAAATGAATGAGCTGAGATCTCTATTGGAATACAAGTCCCTACATAGGAATAGCCCTAGTAATTTACCTTCTTGAGAGCCTTGGACTTGGACACTCCCGGCAGCCCCACATCATGCTTGGTCTTCCTGCCCAGGACAGTGAATTTCTGCTTGTTGATCTTCACTTCAAAGGGGTTATCCCGGACCTCGCTGCGGGCTTTACTGACTCGCACTGAGGGTCCTGCCGGAGACTTGTTCCCCTTCTTCTGATACTTCCCCTTCTTCTGAGTCTTCCCCATCCCGCTGATGAGAGCGCTGAAACCAAGCAGCCAGAAACCCTGTAAACACGTGAGATCTCACACAAAAAGTCAGCGAGACCCGGCGATAGTCGCCTTCTAATGACGTCACGTGCACTTCCGGTTTCATTAACCGCCCACAGAGGATGTTTTGTGGTCGTGACTAGAGTGGAGTTGCTCGTGGTAGGTGTGATGTCACATGAAGGGGCGGAGCCTCTGCGATGAGGGCGGGGTCTCTGTGCTGTATAGAGGAAGCAGGAGTGGAGCTCCTGTAGATGGAGAACAGAAAGCTGTGAGGACTGTTTTGTGGGACTGCATGATGGAAGGGGAGTGATAGGATTGTTTTGCATAGGACTGCATGTTGGATGAGGCTGAGAGGAGGAAGTGATGTATTTACATGGGACTGTAAGTTGAGGGGCTGAAAAGAGACTGATGTATTACATGGGACTGTATCCTGGAGAGTCTGGGGGATTGGGTTAATGTTTAGGGTGGTATAGGAGTCCATGGGGTGCCGTTGGCATCGAGGGAGACAGGATCTTTTGGGTGCTACTGTTATCTGAAGGAGAGCAAGGGTCCTTGAGGTGCTGCTGGCATAAAGGTGGAAATCCTTGGGGTGTTTCTAGCATCTAAGGGGTGGGGGGTCCTGGCATGTAAAGGTGAGCAGGGGTCCTTGGGGTGCTGTTGGCATCTAAGGGAGGCGCTGCTGTCATGGATAGGGGGCAGGGGTCCCTGGGGTGCTTCTAGCATCTAAAGGGCAGGGGTCCTTGAGGTGCTGCTGGCATTTAAGGGGGGACAGGGGGGTTCTTTTTTGTGCTGCTGGAATTTAAGGAGGGGTGCTTCTGGTATCTAAAGGGTGGTAGGGGTCCATGCGGTGCGGCTGGCATGGGGGGGGTCCAGTGGTCCTTGGGATGCTGCTGGCATCTAAGGGGGGAGGGGTGCTTATGGCATGTAAGTGGGCAGGGAATCTTGGAGTGCTTCTGGCTTTTAAAGGGGGTAATGGGTTCTTGGGGTGCTGTTGGCATGGATAGGGGTCCCTGGTGTGCTTCTGGTAACTAAAAGGGGTGGAGACATGGGTCCTTGGGGTGCCATTGGCAGCTTAATATGGGAGCATGCATCCTTGGTGTACTTCTGGCATCTAAAGGGGGGAGGGGCAGGGGTCCTTTGGGGTGCTGCTGGCATTTAAAGGGGGGCAAGGGCCCTTGGGGTGCTGCTACAATCTAAATGGGGAGCAGGGATCCTTGGGGGGCTGCTTCATGTGTCTGTGTGGGATCCCTGGGGTATTGACTTTGTGTGTGGGGTTCCTGGGGTATTGCTTGTGTGTGAGGGGGGTTCTGGAGGTGGACCCAGGGTGCTGCCACCTGTGTGCATGTTTGGGGAGCTAACTGTGTGTGTGAGGGGGGTGCTGGTGGAGGGTCCGTGCGGTGCTGCCGTGTGGTGTGCGGCTTAGGTACGATCTTCATGTAAGTGGGGAGTTCCTGCTGTGCTGCCTCTGTGTGTGTGTGGGGGTTGCTGATGGTGGTCCCTGGGATGCTGCTACCTGTGTGCGTGTGGGGTGCTGCCTGTGTGCTGGGAGAAGTCTTATCCCTGGGGGCTGCCGCCTGTGTGCTGGGAGAAGTCTGATCCCTGAGGGGCTGCCGCCTGTGTGCTGGGAGAAGTCTGATCCCTGGGGGGCTGCCGCCTGTGTGCTGGGAGAAGTCTGATCCCTGGGGGGCTGCCGCCTGTGTGCTGGGAGAAGTCTGATCCCTGGGGGGCTGCCGCCTGTGTGCTGGGAGAAGTCTGATCTGTCTGTGTGCATGTGGGGGGGATCCCATGAGGGGCTGCCATCTGTGTGTTGTGGGGGGAGGGGGTCAGGTCCTTGGAGGTTTGCCATCTGTGAGTTGGAGGGGGTCCCTGGAGAGTGTCACATTTCGAGTGTGTGTGGAGGAGGTGGTTGTGGGGGTCCTGGGGGAGGGGGGCTGCTTGTGTTTAGGCAGGGTTGTGGGGCTGTGCAAATCACGTGGTTCTGGTTACATAGCGCAGGGACGTTGGAGTTGTAACATACAGTAATGCCCTCCTGTGCCTCCAAATGTTAAATGTATTCACACTCCTCTTGCATTATAAATAGAATGGCCCCCACAGCCTAATGCATCACCCTTTCATGTCCAGGGTGTGAGCTGTATGCATAAACATTGTGCACTGCTCACCATCCAACCCTACAATGATTGCTAGCACGAAACTGATACTCATTGCCGTATAAAGAGGTTACCCACAATGCAGGGACTCCTTCAGAGCAGGAGGAGTCCCTGCACTAGAAGGGGGCGAATCCTAGACATAACTTATCTGTGTTTCTTGACCAAGTGTAAACCCTTGACTGTGACTAACCCCTGCACTCAGGTTTAGTTGTGGTCAAGTTATGACTGCAATTAACCCTTTCTAGTGCATGAGTTAGCAACTCTAACACATGTTAACGTCACTATACTCTTTCTGTATAGCAGGTGCAGCCCTAAGGAACATTAGGGCTGCTATACTTTATTTCTATAGCAGGCTGTCTGTGTTCTGCCCCCCCAATGTATTCACCAAGGACTCCCCAAACCTCCTGCAATCAGTGATTCCATCTAAGTGATTGAATTGCTGAGTACCCAAGAAGGGGTTAAGCACAAGCTTGACATGACTGTGGTTCAGGCTAAGGGTCCACGTAGCGTCCTGCAGCAAAAAAGTGCTGCGGGAAAAGCCGGAGGGTTTCCTCTGCGGACTTTCTACTTCAATTATACACATACGGAAGCTGCCGGTGTTTCCATTGGTATAATTGACATGCTGCAATTTCCAAAACCACGATCGTGTATCCGCTGTGTGTATTTTACTGCAAAGTGGGGACGGGATTTGCGTTTTTTTTTCCCGCCACGTTTCTGCCCCTGGCAAACCGCAGTGTATAAGCCACGTGGGGCGTCTGCCTCAAGGATTTAGCCGCTTTCTCAGGATAGGCCATCCGTCAATATTAGATCTGCTTGGGGGGCCAACACCTGATACCCCTGCAGATCTCTGGTACAAAGACTTTAATGGGGCAGCGCTGCGGTACCTACACTTGCCTTTACAGTTTGTACAGCAGCGGAGATCTGCAGGGTACCCCTGCATTGATTGCCTATCCTGAGTTACTATCCTTTCAGTAGGAGTCCTCACATTCTGGTGCTCAAATAACCAAAAAAGGGGGGTTACTAGACTTCATTTGAGGCTAAGTTCACATTGGCCGCAGAAATCGGCAGAGAGAAAGTCTTGCACGGAGGACTTTTCTCTCTGCCCCTTTCAGTATGGAAACGACTGATCCCATTATAGTCAATGGAGTCCACTGGTGTCCATGGGTAACCGCTGTTGTAGCAGTCTGGCTCTCCATGATTCGGGTCCCTGATGAACCGAAACGACGTAGAACCAGCCGCAGATGTGATCCTAGCTTTACTCTAATAACCCCATCACATGAGACGCCATTGCAGATCTACAATTTTGTTTCTGGTGTCCTTCCACAGCTCTTTGGTCTTCACCATAGTGGAGTTTGGAGTGTGACTGTTTGAGGTTGTGGACAGGTGTCTTTTATACTGATAACAATGTCAAACAGGATCCATTACTACCTATGATGTCAATTACAGGCCGGCCTCATCTTTTTAAGTGGGAGAACTTGCACAATTGGTGGATGACTAAATACTATTTTTCCCCACTGTATGTCAGTTATGAATTGCCATATATTTCCATTATCACTTACAACAAGAAAGTGGCACAAGATATAATAAACACGTCAGGCCGAGGCGTGTCCGCCCTGTTCAGACCATATCCGCACAATGTCTCAGAACTGGTCTGGTGCAAATTATAGATACATACAGTACTGACCAAAAGTTTGGACACACCTTCTCATTCCAAGAGTTTTCTGTATTTTCATGACTATAAAAATTGTAGATTCACACTGAAGGCATCAAAACTATGAATTAACACGTGGAATTATATACTTAACAAAAAAGTGTGAAACAACTGAAAATATGTCTTATATTCTAGGTTCTTCAAAGTAGCCACCTTTTGCTTTGATTACTGCTTTGCACACTCTTGGCATTCTCTTGATGAGCTTCAAGAGGTAGTCACCTGAAATGGTTTTCACTTCACAGGTGTGCCCTGTCAGGTTTAATAAGTGGGATTTCTTGCCTTAGAAATGGGGTTGGGACCATCAGTTGTGTTGTTCAGAAGTCAAGTGGATACACAGCTGATAGTCCTACTGAATGGAGTGTTAGAATTTGTATTATGGCAAGAAAAAAGCAGCTAAGTAAAGAAAAACGAGTGGCCATCATTACTTTAAGAAATGAAGGTCAGTCAGTCCGAAAAATTGGGAAAACTTTGAAAGTGTCCCCAAGTGCAGTGGCCAAAACCATCAAGCGCTATAAAGAAACTGGCTCACATGAGGAAAGGAAAGGAAGACCAAGAGTCACCTCTGCTGCGGAGGATAAGTTCATCCGAGTCACCAGCCTCAGAAATCGCAGGTTAACAGGAGCTCAGATTAGAGACCAGGTCAATGCCACACAGAGTTCTAGCAGCAGACACATCTCTACAACAACTGTTAAGAGGAGACTGTGTGCAGCAGGCCTTCATGGTAAAATAGCTGCTAGGAAACCACTGCTAAGGACAGGCAACAAGCAGAAGAGACTTGTTTGGGCTAAAGAACACAAGGAATGGACATTAGACCTGTGGAAATCTGTGCTTTGGTCTGATGAGTCCAAATTTGAGATCTTTGGTTCCAACCACCGTGTCTTTGTGCGACGCAGAAAAGGTGAACCAATGGACTCTACATGCCTGGTTCCCACCGTGAAGCATGGAGGAGGAGGTGTGATGGTGTGGGGGGGCTTTGCTGGTGACACTGTTGGGGATTTATTCAAAATTGAAGGAATACTGAACCAGCATGGTTACCACAGCATCTTCCATCCGGTTTGCGTTTAGTTGGACCATCATTTATTTTTCAACAGGACAATGACCCCAAACACACCTCCAGACTGTGTAAGGGCTATTTGACCAAGAAGGAGAGTGATGGGGTGCTACGCCAGATGACCTGGCCTTCACAGTCACCAGACCTGGACCCAATCGAGATGGTTTGGGGTGAGCTGGAGCGCAGAGTGAAGGCAAAAGGGCCAACAAGTGCTAAGCATCTCTGGGAACAGCTTCAAGACTGTTGGAAGACCATTTCAGGTGACTGCCTCTTGAAACTCATCAAGTGAATGCCAAGAGTGTGCAAAGCAGTAATCAAAGCAAAAGGTGGCTACTTTGAAGAACCTAGAATATAAGACATATTTTCAGTTGTTTCACACTTTTTTGTTAAGTATATAATTCCACGTGTTAATTCATAGTTTTGATGCCTTCAGTGTGAATCTACAATTTTTATAGTCATGAAAATACAGAAAACTCTTGGAATGAGAAGGTGTGTCCAAACTTTGTTTGTACTGTGTGTGTGTGTATATATATATATATATATATATATATAAATCCCTCCCTCTTGGCCAGTTATGGATCCTCCCTATAGAAACTCCACTCTAGCTTGTCCTGTAGTGAGGTGACTAGATTGAAGTTTCTAGTGGCAGCTCCTGTTCATTCTAGTCACCTCAGTAATGAACGATCTACATTGGAGTTGGTTCTAGCAGGCCCTCCCTCCAGCAACTCCATTCTAGACCGTTCACTAGTGAAGTCACTAGATTGGAGTTTCTGGAGGAAGGACCTACCAGGAACAACTCCATTCTAGTTGCAACCGATGTTTTGTTGACAGTGTTTCAGCGTCTGTTATGACTGCAACTTACTGCTGTAATACTGACGCTAAAATGCGGCAGAATACGTTTTCTATTGATTTTTGGAGAATTTTAATAAAGTTTCATATTAAAGAACATGTAATCTAGTGCTGGGTATTGTAAGACACAGACACATAGATACACACACGTAGACAAAATTGTTGGTACCCCTCGTTTAAAGAAAGAAAAACCCACAATGGTCACAGAAATAACTTGAATCTGACAAACGTAATAATATATAAAAATTCTATGAAAATGAACAAATGAAAGTCAGACATTGCTTTCCAACCAGGCTTCAACAGAATTTTAAAAAAAAAGAAAACTCATGAAACAGGCCTGGACAGAAATGATGGTTCCCTTAACGTAATATTTTGTTGCACAACCTTTTGAGGCAATACCTGCAGTCAAACCATTCTTGTAACTGTCAATGAGACTTCTGCACCTCTCAGCAGGTATTTTGGCCACTCCTCATGAGCAAACTGCTCCAGTTGTCTCGGGTTTGAAGGGTGCCTTTTCCAGACGGCATGTTTCAGCTCCTTCCAAAGATGCCCAATAGGATTTAGGTCAGGGCTCATAGAAGGCCACTGCAGAATAGTCCAATGTTTTCCTCTTAGCCATTCTTGGGTGTTTTTAGCTGTGTGTTTTGGGTCATTATCCTGTTGCAAGATCCATGACCTGCGACTGAGACCAAGCTTTCTGACACTGGGCAGCACATTTCTCTCTAGAATCCCTTGATAGTCTTGAGATTTCATTGTACCCTGCACAGATTCAAGACACCCTAAGCCAGATGCAGCAAAGCAGCCCCAGAACATAACAGAGCCTCCTCCATGTTTCACAGTAGGGACAGTGTTCTTTTCAAGATATGCTTCATTTTTTTGTCTGTGAACATAGAGCTGATGTGCCTTGCCGAAAATTTAGATTTTTGTCTCGTGTCCATAGGACATTCTCCCAGAAGCTTTGTGGCTTGTCAACATGTAGTTTGGCAAATTCCAGTCTGTCAGATTCAAGTTATTTCTGTGACCATTGTGGGTTTTTCTTTCATTAAACAAGGCCTACCAACAATTTTGTCCACTTGTGTACATAGATATGTCTTGTCCACAGTTTATTCCTGACCAAAATGTGCCAAATGGGGTCTTGTCACTACATATACAACAAGGAACCGTCGACACTAGATGGAGTTTAATTTAGAAGTCACTTGGTGATTTTTCGGCAACTGTTTTTTTTGTAACTATTTAAGAATAAGGCCAAACGACAACCCTTGCACAACTAAAGAACACTGTATTGCCCTGTGACTCCTTCACTCATGTTAGTGAGTGGAGCCACATTGTGACCTTAGGGTGCCACGACCATCCCAAAAAATATTCGACTTTTTTGCGCCTAGAAGTTGCAGTCGCAACACCCTGGGGGGTCACAATGTGACTCCCTACACTAACATGAGTGAAGGAGTCACAGTGCGATCTTTGGTTTTGTGACGGGAGTTTCAGCCAAAGTTGCCGTGTGGTCTTAGCTTTAGGTTGGTTGCAGATGACCGTGTGCTTGCACCAGGCCGTGATTTAAAGGCATGGGGGACACTGGATGTCACTTGTGTGCCGCCCATGCAACGACCGTGCTTCCGCGGCCCCTTTCATTAAAGAGGACCTTTCATGTTCTTAGGCACATGCGGTTTTATATACTGGTAGAAAGCCTACAGTGCGCTTTCACGTTATGTGCCCCGGGGCTGGAGATATCGGTGCCATTATTTTTCTGCCCATCATCAGAAAGGCGTTCCTGACAGTCTAGCTGGACTGTGAGGAACGCCCCCCTGACTGTACTCATCCATAGCCCTGTACTGTCACAGGGAATGTTCCTTACTGTCCAGCGATGACGCTGAGCTGTGAGGAACGCCCCCTCAGTACAAGTCTATGGACGAGTACAGCCGAAGGGGGCGTTCCTCACAGCGCAGCTAGACTGTCAGGAATGCCCTTCTGACGATGGGCAGAGATCGCTGCCGAAACTAACGGCACCGATATCTCCAGCCCTGGGGCACATAACGGGAAAGTCGGCTTTCTAGCGGTATATAAAACCGCATATACATGAGGACGTGAAAGGTCCTTTTTAACTGAATAGGAGCCACGGAAGCAGTGCCGCTAAATAAGACAAGATAGCACACTGATCTCGGCCACGGTCGTTTGAAAGAGGTCTTAGGGTAAGATTTGGGAGAGTTAGAAGGAAGATACGGATGTTCAAACATATGACAAAATTGTAGACACGTCTCATGCATGTGCCCCATAGACACATGATGTCTAGAATGTAACACCCTCTTCCTTTAAAAGGAATCTGTCAGGTGTTTTTTTCCACTCTGAACAGACCCCAGCACATGTAGCATGAAGTAATGACCTTTCTTATGGTGCCCCTCACTAAGATTTCTGTTGCTGAAAAATCAACTTATAAGTTTTCAAAACCTTAGATTGGCAAAAGGAAATTTACCTTAGGCCTCATGCACATGGCCATGTGATTTTCACGGCTAGCACACTGATCCATTCATTTCTATAGCCCCATACACACGACCCTGTATTTTTATGGTCCCGTGTATGGGGCTGTGAACCATGAGTAAAACTCAGGATTTCCTGTTCCTTTTTGTGACCCGTACTCGCTGACCTCAGTGAATGGGGCCATAGAGGCACAAGCAACACACAGATGTCATCCATATGCTGTCCGTGTCATTTAATCATGGCTTGGCGACACAAACACAGTCGTGTGCATGTTGCCTTAACTAGTCACACGGGCATGGAGCAGTCATGCAGTCGTTGCGCTAAACAACAAACTGGGCGGCGAGACTGGCGTCTCCCTCATGGCCAGCCTGACACCTTACCTATGATAAGGGTATGATTTACATGTACCGATCTAAGGTTTTAAAAGCTTATAACTTGACTTTCAGGTTGGTGTGTGATTTGACATGTCAGTCTGCCGATGACATGACCTGCCGGGTCACTGTTCAGAGGCTAAATAAAGTGAATGACATCCTCGGGAAGGGAGTGCATTGTTCACTTTGTATTAGTATACCCTATACTACAGGGCTAAGACATAAAACATTTTGCAGGAGTGGGGCTTTAAAAAAGGTTCAAGGGTAGCAGTAAACCAGATTTTGACTTTTTCGGAGACAATGGCAACCTTGTTTGCTACTGAATGAAAACCAGAGAAAGAAGATGTTGGGTAACAGGTTTATTACAGAATCTGGTAAATTAGTAGACAAAAACTGTAAAAAAAACAAAACAAAAAAAACACCATTATAAAAGTGATGATACCGTACATCTAAACACAAACAAGTCACTGTCAGCTATTGAAATGTCACATAACCTGCTACATATTTTTCTTTTGTTTCTACTATATATATATATATATATATATATATATATATATATATAGTAGAAAGTACATAGTACAAAGTATATATATAGTAGTACTATATATATATATATATATATATATATATATATATATATAAGGGGTTTTTTAAGGAACACTTAAAAAAAAAAAAAAAAGTTATCAATATGGCTTCTGTTATAGCTTCCTTAAAGGGGTTATCCACCTTTAAAATACTGATTGCCTATCCTTTACATCTGCAGAGGTCCAACAGCCGGGACCCATGCAGATCAGTTGTTCCTAGACAGCTCAGCTCCCAGTAATGTTTACATGCCAGAAGCAGTGTTGCTCACTCACTGTACTGGCTGACAGATTCCCCCCCATATCTAAAACTGATGGCCTATCCTAAGGCTAGACTATCAAAATTAGGAAAGTGGATAACCCCTTTAATGATTGTCACCTAGCTTCCCAATACTTCTAAAATTACCTATTTATGCAGTCAGCCACAAATCTAACCAGATCTCCCATTAAAGGGAACCTGCCAGCAGAATCTAGGCCACAAACTGTCCTCAACTTGTTATCCAGGACAGCAATAGGTTTACACTGATGAAAATCTGTCTTCAGAAGACTTTAAAGGCGCCATCAAAGAGTCATAGGGGTGGAGAAGCTCTCCTGAACAGTTTAGCTGACCGGTCAGCTTGACCCTCGTCCTACAGGCCTATCACAAACCAACTCCAGAGGCATACAGCGCTAGCGCAGTAAAGCAAGGTGTACTGGCATATGATGATACACCATGGCTTTGGGACAACTGCGGCAGTAAGGGGACCAACCAGTTTGACCGGTCAGCTTGACCCTAGTCCCACAGGCCCATCACAAACCAACTCCAGAGGCATACAGTGCTTGCGCAGTAAAGCAAGGTGTACTGGCTTGTGATGATACACCATGACTGTGGGGCAATCGTGGCAGTAAGGGGACCAGCCAGTTTGACCGGTCAGCTTGACCCTAGTCCCACAGGCCCATCACAAAATAACTCCATACAGTGCTTGCGCAGTAAAGCAAGGTGTACTGGCATGTGATGACACACCATGGCTGTGGGACAATTGTGGCAGTAAGGGGACAAACCAGTTTGACCGGTCAGCTTGACCCTAGTCCCACAGGCCCATCACAAACCAACTCCAGAGGCATACAGTGCTTGCGCAGTAAAACAAGGTGTACTGGCATGTGATGACACACCATGGCTGTGGGACAATTGCGGCAGTAAGGGGACCAGCCAGTTTGACTATTTCTATATCAAACAATCTTAAATGCCTATGTCTGTAGGAGATAAAGTATAACTGAAAGGTCCCATAGCCCTGGATGCGAAAGGAAAGTGCTGATAAAATGAAGTTTTACATCATAATTAAGAGTCCTTTTTATTAACTATGCAAATGTTGAAGAATAAAATAGGGAGGCGAGTAAAAAGGGATTTTGTCTTCCTTGGGGTATGTTCACATGGCGGAATTTGGAGAGGTATTTTAGGTGGTCTTCCACTTAAAGATCCTTTCCAAAGAAACCCATGGCGGAAAGTGATGCCAAGTCTATGCTTTCTACTACAGTTTAGTCTCATATACTATGGGACTTATCAAATGGGAGGCCCCACGCTGCAGTTTCCATGGTGATCCAGCCACTGAAACTGCGACAAGATTGAACAGGACACTTCTTTTTTCAATGCACTGAAAAATGGATCGTCTGTCACTTTCCCTCCATTAAAAATAATGGCCGGTTTTTGGAAAGGGATTTGAACCGGACCACTGCAAATTCTTCCATGTGAACATACCCTTAGTTTTAATTATAAATACAACTTTTATATACATGCAAACCGTGTTAAACGGTAACCTACATGTGTGTATATATTAATTACTCCATGAATAGGCAGTATTGGCCAGGAGTTGGGCAGCTGCCATACTAACATCAGGTCCGGTAGTTGGTAAAAGTGAAGCAAATGGGCTCTGGGCTTGTCTAGAGAATTGCAGTCTTGGAAACTGGATATGACCTGGGCTCTGGGCAGCTGACCACACAGGACATTCCTGTAAGCTCTGACTAATGCCTCTGGTTTCGCTCGGAGCGACCTGAAGTTCCATGTTATGTCCCTCTGACTTGACTTCATTGACAGGCTTTGTTCCTGTCTCCGACTGGTCTCTTTCCATGTCTAAAGTAGAACACGGAAGATCTTGGGACATCTGAATCTTCTTATCTGATGCTGTCTTGTCTTTTCCCGAGATACTTAGATTTATTCCAGGCTTTGCCAATAAACCGTTCTCATCTACCACGTAATCCTTCAGAGCCTTTTCTCGACGGTTTCTTTGCAAGTCCCTAAACTGTATGAACTGTCGTGGAAGCTTGGCACTAGGAACCTGCCAGGAAAGGTCATGATAAAGAGGCATTTTACTTCCATAAAACATGAGAAACTTTTTAAAAACAAAGGACTAAAATACTTAAGCAATTCAACAATATCTCAGAACCCTGTCCTCTAGGTTTTTGGAGAACTGGTCAACTTCATAATTTCCTCTCTAATGCACCACTGGAAACACTGGGGCACATTTATTAGCATTCTTGCGTTAAAAAAGTCACAAACATTGGGTTTTTATTCCACCCTTACCACTTTTTGAAAAGGTGGCATGGCAAGGGCATGCTGGGGTAGAGTCATTGGCTCGTATCAGATTTATCATCATTTATGCCAGAAAACTAGTGTAAATGATACCTGAAGTCTAAACCCAATATGGACTGTCATAGATTTCACTGCAGGTGCATGGCCTGGCAGAGCATGCACCTGATTTCTGTGGCATGCGCCTCTTCATAAATGAGGTGCATCCTCTACCAGCGCAGGAGATATCAAGGCCAACATTGAAAATGCCCCCACTGTGTTCGGATGCCAGGTAGGTCAGACACACTTTTTCATTGATATGTCATGTTTGGGCCCCCCCAATTTGATCTTCCTCATCATGAGCTGGTAAAAGGATTAGAATTTTTCTTAGTAACATAAAGATCTTAGTAGTTTCTCATGGCCACCTGTTTTTCCCATCCTCTCCAGAAAGCAGGCTACAAATTATCATTGAGCTGGTACCAAGGTCTCTCTAAATTACACGCTATGATGCCTTCACTTCCCTCCCATTGTTGCCACTACCATAATGCCAAAGATAGTACCCTTCTTGGATAGTATCCAACTTGGACCCCTCTCTGGAGAACTGTGGGGATTTACTTGCACCTTCACACATTAATTCATCTTAGTTTTAGCAACCAGGGCCAGACAGCTAATGCCAAAGTAAATAAAATCATGGGCTGCATTAAAGGGGTTGTCCCGTTATGGACAGGTGATAAGTGTCCGATCAGGAATCTAGTTTTGCCTCTATACAAATCACTGGTCAGGCCACATGTAGAATACTGTGTACAATTTTGGGCACTTGTATATAGGACATATTTTGAGAAACCTAATAAATGCAGTGAACGCTTGCATCGTAGCCCTATAAAGGCGTCCTGAACTCCCTTTTACTGAGATTTTGGCTTCAAGTGAAGTATCTCTGGAGCATGGAGACTCTTGAAGAAAACAATACTAGAGCAAGGAACAATACCTTTTAGTTTCCTGGCCTGATTCAGGAACTAGAGTTTATTCCCAACCCCTTCTCTCACTCTCCCTCCTCTCTTCTTTGCCCTCTTCCCATTCTCTCTTTATATTTTTCTTCATAATATAACTAACATAGTTAAAGGGAGTCTACCAGCACCCTTATCTCTTCCAAACCACTTAACATAATGTATGACAGATCCCGATGTGTGGCAACTACAGGCAAAAATGGATGCTCTGCCAGACACAGCTACCCCGTTGTGCTCGAGATATATATAATGCTGTTGTTACCATCAGTGTTACCTGCAATGAACTTGTGAAATCATTGTCTGCGTAGACTGTTAGGTAACCAGCCACTATTGATGTGAAGTCCGACATCATTGCATTCGCCATAGTCATATGAAGAGAGAGAATGTATGATGCCTCCAGTGCTAAAGCTTTCTGCAGGAATGAAGGCATTGGGTGCAATGACCAAAGCAGATTATCCTATTAAAAGACACATATGTTCTGCATTAGTGCACATTCTGGGTTACCAAGAACATCCTTCTGCTCTTCAGACTGAGTGCATACAGCTGGACCCTGCAGTTCTATTGCACTGTACTAGGATCACTATCTACTTCATCTCAGTTAAGCAGAATGACTGGAACCCCATGTCTTGTGTCCACAGTGCTGATGTTAAAATTCAGCCATATTATGGCAAAGGTTGGCCAAAGATGACATTAGATCCTGCAATAAGCTAGCATCTGAGCTCTTTGGTTACTCCTGACTACAACAAAGAAACTCATGAATAAGCCAGACTGTTCTTGGCAAACAGCGTACATCGGACCCTTCTCTAGGTAAGTATAAAGGTTTTTGATTTTTAATGCGCTTGCGGATTGCATTACAACAGGGCGATTTGGGACACTAAACCCCAGGTCTATAAGGACCTATGGGTGGTTTAGTGTCCCAGATTGACCTGATAGATTCCCTTTAAGGCACCATGCAGATGAATGTGCTTCTGATGTGGGGATGAGTTTGCAGTGGAAAGCGCTAGGCGTGACATCCGAGTGCATTCCATGATGCATTCATCTCTATGGGGTCTTCCGATCCATTCTGTTCATCGGAATGGAATGGATCGGAAGCCCCTATTGACATAAGGGCATCACAGAATGCACCTGGATGTCACTCTGAGTGCTTTCCAATGCAAACTCTGCCCCACATTGGAAGCACACTCGGTTGTCTGCACGGGGCCTAAGACTCTGCAACATTTTTAATTATTCATATTTGCAAAAATGTTTTAACTTTGTTATCTACAGGTTTAAATATGGTTTTGTTTATGGGAAAACCCCTTTGACAAGGGCCAGCAGATTTTGGCACAGTAAACCACCAGTAAACCTGAATCCCTGCGATGCGGAAACACAGCTTTTTTTGTTGCAGATTTTGCTGTGGTTTTTTGAGCCAAAGCCATGAATGGCTACAAAAGGAATGGGAAATATATAGGAAGTTCTTATACATCTACCTTCTGCTCAATCCATTCTTGGCAGCAAAATCTGCAACAAAAAAATTAGCAAATCCGCAACGTGAAGCCTCAGCCTAAAGGAGTTTTCTGGGATATATATGTGATTGCTGGTGGTCCGACACCCAGGATCCTCGTCGATCAGCTGTTTGAGGAGGCAGTGACTTTCATGAGCACTGCAGCCTCTTCCCTGTGCCGATGACGTCACATTCATCGGTCACTTGGTACAGCCTTAGCTCAGTCCCATTCAAGTGAATGGGGCTGAGCTGCAATACTAAGAACAGCCACTGCACCATATATGATGCTATGCTTGGTATTTAATGAAGAGGCCACAATGCTCACCCGACCACTGCAGCCTCTACAACCAGCTGACCGGAAGGGGTCCACAGCACATGGATAAGATTTGCTCAAATCTCATTTAGCTCGCTGCTACAGTAAAACGCTGCAGATTTTCTGCTTTACCTTAATTATCTCCTTTGTCTTTGACAGGAATGAAATCTTAGAGGATTCCATATTCAGATACTTAGTCAAACAGTCCTCTAAGGAATTTGTACATTGTGGGAGAAAGCCACCAGTGGTCATGTTGAACAGGAAGACGTCAGCCACCTAAGGCACACATAGAATAGCAGTGAACAATATCGCTACGTAGTGACCTTATAGGGATCGTTCTAAAAATGACAATGAGATTCGTGTCTGATCAATGGGTCATCTGGCTTAGCTTCTGTATGTAGACAAGTAGGTTTACATTGACAGAAAGAAAGCACAGATATTGAACATAGTGAAGAATATTAAAATACATATTATATGAGAAAGATGCAGAACTCTTCATTATATGATCATTAAAGGGAACTTGTCAGGTTAATTTAGGACACTAAACTACACAGGAACCGATGGTTTAGTGTCCCAAACAGTCCTGTTGTAACCCTATCTCTGCACAAAGTGAAAAATAAAGCCTTTAGGGTATGTTCATGGCGGAATTTAGTACTAAATTTGGGACGAATTCTGGGGAGGCAGACCCAGATATTTTCAGCTAGTGAAAAAAATAAGTGTCATGCTCGATCTTAAGGAGGATTTCGCTTGATAACTCCCATTGAACTGATAGGCAGAAATTTTCGCCTGGCAGGTATGGAATTTGACACGGAATTTGATCAAGCAGAAAAAAAATTCAGCTGCAAATTACCCAGTGTCTGTATTCCTGCGCTGTTTTTCACTTGAGCTGAAAATGTACAAGCGCAGTGAAGCAGAGGTTTACTTCCCCAATTTCAATGAACAACTCTGCAGGTGCTAGCAGATTAATTGGACCCATCTGTAGGTAAGCCTTGCAGCGCTGGGGTCCTGGGTTTGAATTCTGCCAAGGACAACATCTGAAAGGAGTTTGTATGTTCTCCCCGTGTTTGTGTGGGTTTCCTCCGGGTACTCCGGTTTCCTCCCACACTACAAAGACATACTAATAGGGAATGTAGATTCTGAACCCTATATGGTACAGTGACTGTCTATGTCTGTAAAGTGCTGCATAATATGATGGTGCTATATAAGTATGCATAATAAATAAAAATTTGTTTTTTTTTTCCACTGTGGCCACGAGCAGAGTTACAAGAGAGCTACTTGAGACACAAAACCACTAGCCCATAAGGACCTGTGGGTTGTTTAGTGTCCCGATTGAACCTGACAGGTTCCCTTTAAAGGAGATGGCCTTGCCCTTACTCTTTGTCGCATTATGCATGACCGCCTTCTCAGCTGCATGATCTCCTGTTTCACAGCTGACAAAATTTGGCTCATGCACAAATACAAGCCACACAAAAGGACACAGCCTTGGAGAAGGTGAATGACATGGTGGAAGCCATGTTAAGAGCTATGGATTCAGTTGAGATTTATGAACACAGGATACCCATGGCAACAAGGGGGATTTAAAGTGTGAAGGATGTCAGCTCATGTATACTCCATTTTGGATTCCAGGGCCATGCTGGGCCATGCCTGTAGCCATTTTACATTCCTCTTTGTTTAGAGAGCTCATCCCCCCCCTTCAGATGCCTTAATGGGATGTGGCATCTACATTGTACTTAAACTACCTTTTTTCCCTACATTAAAGCAGAACCCACTATATACACAATAGCTGTGTGTGTGTGTTTCTCTAAGTTAGCTTATATACCAACTTTATTAATTTGCACTTCAATACTTTGAGCAGATTGTTCTCACAGAATTTGGCGTCCCTGGGTGAGCCAGAGGTTAATTACTACCCATCTGGACAAAACAGAAGGAATGGACAATGGGACAAGGAAATGTTGGAAACTGGTTCAAAAGCAGCTGCAGGGCTCACACTACCGTTGAATTCCATTATGAAGGTGTCCGTTACAAAAAAAAAAACCAACTAATCCAAATAATGGATCAGTTAAAAAAACGGACGCATTAGCATCAGTTAGCGTCCGTTTTTTAACACTGTCCGTTTTTTTTTTTTTGTTTCTGCTTTCTGAGCATGTGCATTACCCATAGACTTCAATGTTAAAAAAATAACGGACACTTGCTGTCCAACAAGAATCCGTTTTTCCAAACGGACAAAAAAGTCCTGCATGTAGGATTTTTTGTCTGCGGAAAAAAACAGACTTCTGACGGATTGGGTGTAAACGGATACAATATAAAAACCCACTGAAATGACTGGAAATTTTAACGGATTTCTGACGGTTCAGCTAGTGTCCGATGCTAAAATCTTGTGACGGACAATAGCAACGGACACTACTGACGGACACCAACGGTAGTGTGAACGGCCCTTAAAAAGCTTTATTCTTACTGTTTCCACTTTCCACTCCTTCTTGTCTTATGACCTCTCTGGATGCCGGGTGAGTTGTAAGGAAAGTAAATCCTCTGTTTTTTTAAGAACCCTGTTTATGAAATATCCATATTTGAAGAATAACTAATGTAGAAATGTTCTGCTGTTTTTGGCATGTATCCCATTTGGTTTGTTTATGTGTTGGACCTTGTGGAAAAATTAGCCCATCGCCCATCTCCTAATTTAAGGTAGAGGAGAAAGTAGTAGCCTGGGGCTACTGTATAATTTCCTTGTATGTAGTTAACACGTTTTGAGTGCTGAGAGATATCCTTTGAAGTTTTTAGGCAAGATGCTGGGGCGGTACAGTGGCTCAGTGGTTAGCACTGCAGCCTTGTAGTGTTGGAGTCCTGGGTTCAAATCCTGCCAAGAACAACATCTGCAAGGAGTTTGTATGTTTTCCCATGTTTGCATGGGTTTCCTCCCACGCTCCATACTGATAAGGAATGTAGATTGTGAGCCGTATATGGGACAGTGACTGACAATGTCTGTAAAGCGCTGCAGAATACGATGGCGCTATACAAGTAAGCATAATAAATAAGATGTTTCCTTAATTAAGCGCTGGTTGCCTGAGTGTGTTATTAAGCACAGGGCGCCCAAGAGGTACTGGCAGGGGGGGCAGAGGGGGCGGTTGCCCCGGGCCCACTGACATTTTAAGGCCCACCCTGGGGCCGCCATTAATACATCTTTTACTTTTAACTAGATCGGTGTCTGCAGACGCCGATCTAGTTAAAATGCTTCCTGCCACTTGCTGTCTTGTAAACCGCAAGCCACTTCAGGCCTGCGGTTTACATGGCAACGAGAACACAGTCATCAGCACAGGCGGCGCGATGACGTCACAACATTGCGCCTCCTACGCTGAGACGCTGACTTCTTGTGCGTGGAGCCTGTGCACAGAGCGCGGGTCAAGAAGAGAAAGCGGGAGCTCCGTTCGTCATGGTCGCTGGTAGGTGAGTAGAACTTATATTTGTTTTGTTTTAGCTTAGTTGTGGGTATTTTAATAGTATAAGGGGTTGTTAGGAGGGGGAATTATAACTATAAGGAGGGGGCATTATGAACATAAGGGGGCGTCATTTATATAAGGGTTATTACGGGGTACAAGGGGGGGGAGGTTATTTATATTAGGAGGTATTATGAACATAAGGGGGTGGTCATCGATATAAGAGGTCATTAGAGGTGCAGTATTTATGTCAGGGGTAATCAGGGGCATAATATGAGGGGGCAATTAATTTAATAAAAATGACACTTGGGCTTTATTAAGACTAAAAAAGTAAAAAAGCGCTGCAGGAAAAACCGCGGCAGTAACGCATTGTGGTTTTTCCCGCAGCGCTTTTCAGAGAAGGGCCACAGATTTTTCCTCTGCAGACTTTCTGCTTCCATTATAACTATAGGGAAACCGCCAGCGTTTCCGTAGGTATAATTGACATGCTGCGATTTCCAAAACCGCAACGGTTTTGGAAATCGCAGAGTGTCCGCTGCACGTATTTTTCCACAATGTGTGGATGGGATTTGCTAGAATCCCATCCACTTTGCAGGAACTGTAAAACGCCGCAATTTTTTTCCCGTGGCGTTTTTGCCACATGGGGCCCCATCCCATCCCCACTTTGTGGTAAAATATGCGCAGTGGACACGCTGCGATTTCCAAAACAGTCGTGGTTTTGGAAATCTCAGCATTCCTATGGAAAAGCTCCCGGTTTCCCTATAGATATAATTGAAGCAGAAAGTCCGCAGAGGAAACCTCTGCGAAGTTTCTGTGCAAAGCGCAGCAGGAAGAACCGCGCTTTTTTGCTGCGGGACGCCACATGGGGCCTTGGCCTTAAAGAGTTTTCCAGCTCATTTTTAATTGATGATCTATCCTCAGAATAGATCATCCATAAGAGATAAGTGATTCCCCTCTGATCAGCTGTATGCAGGGGCTATGGCGTCTGGTTATATTATACGCTGTCTGTATATAGTGACCGTGTGATGTAATTCCAGCCTTGTCACATAGATGTGTATAGGATGAGGCTGTAGTTACATTACATGGCCGCTATGAGATGAATGACACTATGTAAACAGAGAAGGTGTCACTGCACTTACACAGGTACCACGGTTCATTCAAACATCTGATCCTGGGGGTCCCGATTATTGGAACCCCATTAATTTTTACCTTTTGTTTACTTTTTAATTAGGAAACACCTGGGGCATTATTAATAAGGGGCACTATTTAAAGGGGTGCACAGGGAAGTTATTAATTTAAAGATGCACTTGTGGGTATTATTATGGGGGATTATATTATATATTATATAATTGGGGGTAACAGCAGGATGGGTGTGCAGGTGAGGACAATGTGGGTCGGGTGCCTGGAAAAGTAAGGAGCCAAAAATGTCTGTGCTGCAAACTTTACAGAGACTGGAAGAAGTGGTCATGGTAGTTCAGATGAAAGAGATGGGAAATGTGAAGGATTAGTCAGAGACGTCACCGGTAAGTTACTCAATGTTACTGCCCTGTATTCACCTAAATCGTCTGCAGAGCCCTGTGTAGATCCGATATATACCACTATACGGTCACCATATAGTGATAATATCGGTATACCTAAGTTGGGGGCTCACTTGGACATGTTCGCCCCCCTGTGCTGAACCCCTAGCTACGCCTCTGGGTACCGGTACCATTGTTAGTACACTTTGAGGTTCAGCACAGAAGTTAGGCAAATCATGGGGAATTTGCCAGGGTGGTGTGAGGCTGATCCTCTTTTTGAGAGCAAAAGAGGGTAGTGAAGGGGTTCTCTATAAGACAAGTGAAAGGACCAAAACAGCAAGATAGGTGAAAATGATAGGATGTGAAAAGATGTGTGTCTGCATGTTGAAAAGTTGAGTGGAATGGAGAAAAGTGGAGTGACTCTCAGAAAACAAAGTGTTTCAGCAAGTTAGTAACTGAAGGAAGTTGAGCTTGGTGCAATAAAGTGTGTTTGGATATTGTTTAAAGATTCCTCAGACTGGTGAGGTAGCAATTGTTGATTTTGTAGTCCATCCCCCCTCTTGAACAAAGTGCACCTTAAACAAAAGAAGGCCTAATCTAGAGTCTTGTCTTGTGTACATGTTTATAGAAGAAAATCCATTGTTTCAGTGAATTAGAAGTAACTAGCATATCTGTTTTGTAATGTCTTTTTGCTTATAATGCACATTTGAAGTGAGTGTGACTGAATGAAAGTTATGGTTTGCAAGAAAGTGTGTGATAAAGTCATGTATATGGTCTAGAAATCTTATATCTGTTTAGGATTTGAGTAGATGTCTGACTAGTTGAACAGATTATGCGTGGTGGATCGATTGGGAGACAAAGTGGCCTTATAAATTGACTTTGAATCCATATTATTAGCTCTCCCATTTCTTCTGCCTGCTTCACTGAGGATATTTACTAAAGTCATTGAATTGTTTGTAATTGTGGAGTGTGTAAAACTCTAGAAGACTTGATTCAGGGTGGGTTCTGTCTGCCGCAAATCCGACCTAAATGTCGGAAAACTGGATAGGCACTGGATAGGGAAAGTTTTGCGATGGTAACGTCTAATAAACTCAACCCCTACCTGTTTAGCATATACACAGCTGGCTTTTATCTCTCCTTCCAGTGTCAAACTAGTTTAGAACCACATGACCTAGGAGAGTCGGTAATAACTGGCCTAGGAGACAAAAAAAACCCAAAAAAACTAAGCACCATTGACTTTATAAACTTATAATTCATAAATAAGCCATCTCTTAAAAAACTGCGAAGACAGTTTTTTTCGTTGGAAACAAAGTCAGACATGCAGGACTTTGTGTCCGACGAAAAAAAAACGGCTTCGCGGCGCAGAGAGTGTAAGCGCACACCTGCACATTGCTTTAAAAACCCATTCAAGTGAATGGGTTTTTAAGCAAAGCATCGCAAACCTTTCCCTATCCAGTGCCTATCCAGTATTCCAACATTTAGGTCGGATGGAGAGTCGTCGCAAGTGTGAACCCACCCTTACTTGTACCGGATGGTCTGAACAAGCTGACAATTTAAAAGATGGCTTATCTATGAATTATAAGTGTATAAAGTCAATGGTGCTTAGTTTTTTGTCTCCTAGGCCAGTTACAGTATTACCGATTCTCCTAGGCCATGTGATTCTAAACTAGTTTGACACTGGAAGGAGAGATAAAAGCCAGCTGTGTATATGCTAAACAGCTGGGGGTTGAGCTTATTAGACACAGGAAGGATAGTCATTGTCTTTGTCTGAATGTTTATTGCCTACAGCATGTGCTTAAATGTTGGAATGTGTTGAATTCAGACACTTTGTCGGAACTAGAAGAAAAAAAAAAAGGGACATTTTGCCCGGAACTTCAAAGTTTCAAGATGGAAGACCCAGAGACAGGAGGGGTCTGACAATAACCATCAATAGGAAATAGGTACTCCGGTAAGCGTGCATTTAATATCAATACCTGATAAACTGGGGCCAGCCCCTATGATCTCCCTACTGCATCGATGAGGACGTGAAAGGTCCTCTTTAACTGGTAGGTGACTAGCTGCCATAAATGGCACACAGTAACACTAGGTTCACACTAGCGCCGTAGTCTATGTCATTTGGTTACACACGGAGTTCGGCGTATCCCATTGACTATAATGGGATCCGCCGGGTGTCCGCATTTTCAAAACTGAAAGCAGCGGAGAAAAAAGTTCTCCATGCAAGGCTTTTCTCTCCGCTGATTTTCAGCAGTTTCTGTGATTTCTGCCATTCTCCAATGGAAACTCCAGTGCAGATGTGAGCCTAGCCGGAGCAGAGGAGAATCTGCTCAATAACTGTCAAGTGATCTGCAGTCTGCTAGAAGACACAACGCAGTGATTTTCACAGTGAAAGTTGTTTTAGCAGAGGGCGAAGCAGGAAACAGCCTGATAAGAGCAAAAAGAAGCAGTTCTTTCTATTAAGATATCTTACAAAGTTTATTACAATCCACTGTACTATTCATTTATGTAAAGTTTGTTGAAACGACAGGGCCTATTTAAGCGTTATTTACAGAAAACCCCACTAAAGTATCTTTACAACTTACCTGAGTGTCAAATACATTGTTGAGCACAGTCCCATAACGGTTAAAGAGACAGTCCGATAACCTGCGGCAGTCATGTACAACCTATCATAGACATATCAACAAGCGGTCACTGCATGTCGTTTTCTCATGCAAAATACTGTATGTACAAATGTAAGGCTGGGTTCACACCTGCACTGTTATTCCCACTGTCCTGCTCTTTAATATAGAGCATGTTATGGCGGTTGTTGTATTACCGCACAAAGTAGCGCAGCATTTTACACTATTTTGTCCACCATTTTTGAAGGAGCCTGAGATGAAGTTTCCAAATGCGGATCTAAACACAGCCAAATAAATGCATAATGCTTGTGTGCATGAGGCCTAAGAGTGGATAGTAAAATATCTGGATAAAAGAATATACGCTCATCCTACTACTCGCCTTCCCAACTGATTTGTTCTCCAGTACAGCTTTCAGTCCCTGCTTGAAGACATTTGGTCCGAGTATCGCTATATCAAATAAGTAAACATGGCTTCTGGTTGCCACCTAAGTGAGGAATTGGGCAGGAAAAAGTCACAGGGCAACGCATCAATTAACAAAGTGGTAAGGTAGAAAACACAAAATATGGAACATTATAAGTAAAGTGATCGCACATAGAAACAATGTTAAGTAAACCAACAGAACAGCAGGAATTAAATACATAGATGCTTCCAGGAACAGCGCCACACCTGTCCAGGGGTTGTATCTGGTATTTCAGCTCAGCTTCTTTATAGTGACTGGGGCTGACCTGCAATACCACACACAACCTTTGGTCAGGTGTGTCTCTGTTTTTGGAAGAAAGCACCCATGTTTTTCCAAGTCTAGACAACTGCTTTAACTCCCTATTATACCCTAGACCAGGGGTAGGCAACCTTTTTTGTTCGGCGTGCCGATTTTAATAAAAAAATCAAAGATGAGGTACTCGGAGTGCCGGTCAATAATTGTAAGTCTGACGACCCCTAAACTAAAGTCATATACCACAAACCATAACACAGAAGTGCTGCCACCAGATGCTTTAGGACACATGCGTTTACTGCTATTTCCTGGGACGCTCCTGTACTTTCTGATTAGAAGCAATGAAAGTCCATGTGCAGCCCCCAATTAGTGGTAAATGTATGTGTCCAGGAGCACATACATATAACACACCCGGCCTTATAGAGTATTTAGACACACGCGTTCTCATATTCTACTGGATTTACTTGTTACAAAAAGGTCAGACTAGTAGTCTGCGTTCTTTCACATTATTACACCATGACCAGAAGTGTCGTGAAGGTTTTTCTGTCTTAGCCTATATACATGAATAACTCCTTCAAGTGCGGGAATAGTGTGATTAAATAGGGGCAATACTAGGTAGCTAGAATGATTTAAACTAGTGCGTATTATCATCTCCCACTACAAAGCCCCCTGGAGATTAGCAATGGAAGGGCTGTATACAGTAGGCAGGATAGGTGGCATACACTGAGGTTTAGTCTCCCTATGTGTAGGCCCTAGCAAATTGGCAAAAAAGTGTGAGCTCCCTTACGCTACATGCACACAGCTGAGTGAGAACCAATTTAATAATGGATGACCTCCATCCACTACAGCAGGGGTAGGCAAACCTTTTTTTTTTCGGCGTGACGATTTTAATAAAGAAATCAAAGATGAGGTACTCGGAGTGCCGGTCAATAATTGTAAGTCTGACGACCCCTAAACTAAAGTCATATACCACAAACCATAACACAGAAGTGCTGCCACCAGATGCTTTAGGACATATACGTTTACTGCTATTTCCTGGGATACTCCTGTACTTTCTGATTAGAAGCAATGAAAGTCCATGTGTAGCCACCAATTAGTGGTAAATGTAAGTGTCCAGGAGCACCGTATGGCGGCATCCTTATGGTGGAAACACACTATGTATCTGGATGCAGCTATATTTGGAACTTTTTCATTCGATGTAAAACTGGTACATTTTTGCACAAAAAAAAAAACAAAGCCTGAGTTTTCTGTGCAAAAACACATCCCTAATATAGAAAACACACCGTTATACAGAATAATGTCCCATAGTGGTCCCTGCATACGGTATTATGTCCCATAGAGGCCCCTGCAACATGTTATATGTCCCATAGCGGCCTCTGCACACGGTATATGTCCCATAGCGGTCCCTGCACACGGTATTATGTCCCATAGCGGTCCCTGCACACAGTATTTGTCCCATAGCGGTCCCTGCACACGGTATTATGTCCCATAGCGGCCTCTGCACACAGTATTTGTCCCATAGCTGCCTCTGCACACAGTATTTGTCCCATAGCGGTCCCTGCACACGGTATTATGTCCCATAGCGGTCCCTGCACACGATTATGTCCATAGCGGTCCCTGCACACAGTATTTGTCCCATAGCTGCCTCTGCACACAGTATTTGTCCCACAGCGGCCTCTGCACACAGTATTTGTCCCATAGCGGTCCCTGCACACAGTATTTGTCCCATAGCGGTCCCTGCACACAGCAATATGTCCCATAACGGCCTCTGCACACAGTATTTGTCCCATAGCGGCCTCTGCACACGGTATTTGTCCCATAGCGGTCCCTGCACCGGTATTTGTCCCATAGCGGTCCCTGCACACGGTATATGTCCCATAGCGGCCCCTGCACACGGTATTATGCTCCATAGTGGCCCCTGCACACGGTATGCCCACCCCCCCCACGGTTTTTGCCCATAGTGCCCCCTCACAAGTTCTGTCCCATAGTGGCCCCTGCACACGGTATTATGCTCCATAGTGGCCCCTGCACACGGTATATGTCCCATAGTGGCCCCTGCACACTGTATTATGCTCTATAGTGGCCCCTGTACACTCACTAGCTATTATTATACTGTGGGGTCTCTTCAGACCACAGAGTATAATAAGTGGAGGGCAAAGAGAGGTGATGAAACATAAAAAACAATGTACTCACCATTCCACGCTCCGCAGCCGCTCTGTATCTTCGGGCGCTTCTGCCCGTAGTCAGCGACCGCTCATTAAGTCTCAGGGGTCACGTCGCGTCATTATGCGTAATGACGTCAGACGCGACCCCTGAGGCCCTGTCAGCTGACGTCAGGCAGAAGCGCTTGAAGAGTACACAGCGGCTGCGGAGCGTGGAATGGTGAGTGACATTGTTTTTTATGTTTCATCATCTCCCCGGGGGGTTCCGCTTATTATACTCGGGAGTCTAAAGAGACCCCACAGTATAATAATACCAGTTTCGTTTCGGCCGTGTTTGGTCCGATCGAAACTGCTGGGTGAGGACTCCGCTGCCGTGCCAGGGGAATAAGCCATAGGTTGCCGACCCCTGCCCTAGACTATCAGTGACCATTTAAGCTGGGTATACACATAAGACGTATGTGTGTAAAACCTGCAAATTTAGACCATCTTTGCTGGGTTGCCCATGACTGTGTGCTGGCCGCCGGCCGTGAATGAATGGCACGGCTGGCGCATGGGCAACACACAGATGTCATCATTCAATGAATAGGAGCCGTGGAAACATGGCCGCAAAATCGGACAGAAATAGGACCTGTTCCATATTTTGCGGCCTGGACTGTCAGCCCGCACACAGGACTGTGTAAATTCACAGTCATGTGCCTGGGCCCACAGAAATGAATGGGTCAGTGTGTTATCTGGGAAAAACCGGGCTAGCACACTGACCTAGCACACGGTCGTCTGCAAGGGACTTAAAAGGTAGAACTCCGTACTAGTAAGGAGACCTCCCTACTCTTCCTCTACAGCAGAGAGTGACATACATATTGAATTTCAACTGTCCGATCTTCTCTTGAGGAGAGACACCATTCTAGAAGTCAATGGTTGGATAGAGCGCAGAGTTGCCCAAAGCAGACGTCATCATATTACCCAGTTTTATTGTGCAGAATGCCAGTGAGTGCCACAGTGTTACTTCTATGAGCTTTTTGAAAATATCCGTAGGATATGCCTTAAATGTGCGACTACTTTGAAAGAGGTGGTGTCCATACCTGCATGGATATCTAGGAGAGATCCTAAGTCCAAGCAGACAGCCAGGATGTTTCACCACTTCCACCAACTCCAATTCACTGCATACTTCAATAGGCGCCTCTCCACTGATTTCAGCACAGTTTTAATTTTTTCTCTATCCTCCACCATTCGTGAACAATCATTTCTGTTACTTTCGGCACAATAATGCTGTCTGCTGTCAGATGGGCGGTCCTGGATTGGAGCAGAAAGACAGGGACCTCCCACCTGACAGCAGAAAGTATAAGTGTGCCAAAAATATCAGCAATGATTGCTCAGGAACTGCAGGGTGTATTGAAAAAATTCCAACTGTGCCAGAATATGTATAGCAGCATCTTCTGAAAGTTGGTGGAGGTGGTGAAAGAATTTGTTTATAAGCCATTCTGACCCCTTCTAAAAAAAAGAGCCTTAAAGGGGTTGTCTAGGACCTAGAAAAGTTGAATACGGATGACCTATCCACAGGACCCCGCACTGATCAGCTGTTTTGGCTGCCAGAAGCTGTATACCAGGAATATGACTGGAACCAGCCCTGCTCCTATTCAAGCGAATGGAAGCAAAGCTGCAGTTCCCTGTTACAGTGTACAGACAGGAAACTGTATGCAGTGTACAGAGCTCTGTACACTGTAGCAGTGGCTTTGGGAACTGCAGCTTTGCCCCCATTCACTTGAATAGGAGAAGAGCTGGTTCCAGTTGTATACCTGGTATTCGGCTTCAGGTGCTAAAACATATGATTGGTGCGAGGTCCGGGTGTTGTGCCGTCTTCTATGACCCTGCTCTATTGAGTTCTTAATTTTGGAAATTACTGTTTAACCCCAAATAACTGGTTTTACCTGCAAAGAATACAGACTCCCATCACGGCACACATTGGATCCAGAATAAGTCAAACCGATTTCAGGCTGCCGCTGAATATCCCCAATCTAATAAAGAAAGGCGAGAAGGATTTTCAAGTGTTTATATCATGACACTCTATATAACTGCATCGCCCTAACTCAAAATTCTACAAAAATTTCCACCAGAAAAATCATTTCAGAATCGGTAATAACTGTGCAATATTAAATCAACTTTTCTTTTATAAACTATGGAAAAAATGGCTTAAAATATATCCACAAATAGACACAGAATCCCTACACATACTTGGGATGAGGAATAATGTATTAAACAGGCGCCGCTGGAATATTAGTTTTATATCCCTTACTAAAAACAGTTTTAAATAAAATAAACGCAGACGTGGTAATACGGCCAAAACTTTATTACACTTTCAGAAAAAATGTTTTGTTGCAAACAAACATGGAAGATTTAGCAGAGCGGTTTTCCAAAAATGCTGGTGCCGATGACTGGTTTCCGAAACTGACAAAGACATTAAGTTTAGTTTAGCTCGCAGGCTGGTGCTGGGGCCACCATGTCATCGGACGAGATCCAAAGACCGCCGCTGAGATTTCCTGGTTCCCCCCAAAAATCTGTTTACTGACGACCAACATGTTCAACAAAGGGAAGTATTGACTGAGTTTATATACAGTTCCAGAATAATTTAATACTTGCCTGGTGGGGTCCAGAAGAAGATTACTAAGATTACTCACCTTGTGGTTATTATGGGTGTGCCACTTGGAAATTATTTTTATGTCGGGATAAGAACAAGTGGCTGCTGCAGACAGTAAATTATAATATTATTATAGGTAGGTCCAAACCAAATGTGACTGGGTGGAATATCCATTGCTCAGCGGTTTCCTATATCTGGGCTACAATGTTGTGTGGTTACTTACAGCATTGCCAAACTTTGTCCGGAGTTGGTCAATTACTGTAAAATTAACCTCCAGTTTATGGACTGCAACAAAGAGAAAATATACAAAATCACAGCTGAGTGGAAAATGTAACGCGCATAATATAGCGACAATAGACATGACAAAGGTAAAAAAGAATAAGAAAAAAAGAAAGCACTCTCTTATGGAAATCTAACTATTTAATATCAAAAAAGCACTCAAGTAATTTTTTGCCCCGCATGTTTGTAATGGTGGGTAGTATAATGCTACTTAAATAACTTACCAACAGCTTTATAGTGAAGTTATGTGCTCCCCTCTGGAGCACTGACAATCTTCAGTGGTTATTATTCATCAGCATTCCCTCTACGAAGGGTTTCTTGCGTTTAATGTGCATCACAAGCCCCAATTCGTGCTTTGCCCACCACATTGTGCAAGTGTGGGCAGAATTCTATGGAGATTGGTGTGGGCCAAGACTGGGAGCCCCGGCCCGAGTGATTTATTATAACTCACTCCAGTTTTCTGACATGAGTTAGAATGGATATCTATGCCAATTCAACTGGCGTAGATTTCCATTCTGGCGCAGGGATGTCCGATAGATTAATGAAGAGGCCACAGCCTCTTCATAAATCTCCTGTTTCCTGCGTCAAACAGGGCCTTTATTAAGACTGATGTACGATACGTCAGTCTTAATAAATTTTCCCCATGTTTCCTGTATGAATAGGAGGTCCCTTTAAGGCTTCTGACACACTTAAGTTTTTACCCTGGCATGTTATTTTTTTTTTTTGCTAGAAAAAAAAAATCATTAAAAAAATGAGTATTGCTTCACTTTTTTATGCCCACAGTTTTTCAGGCATTTTTTCCCTCTATAAAGAAGGCTATAGGAAAACACCTGAAAAACACTGTGGGAAAAAAACATGTTTTTTTCCGGCCCCTCAAAGTGGATGGGATTCTAGCAAATCCTATTCACACACTGTGGAAAAATAGGCGCAGCAGACAGGCTGTGAATTCCAAAACTGTCCCGGTTTTGGAAATCGAAGCATGTCAATTATACCTACAGAAATGCCATCGGTTTCCCTATAGGTATAATGCAAGCAGAAAGTAACGTACTGTGGGTTTCCTCTGCGGACTTTCTGTGAAAAGAGCTGCGGGAAAAACCGCAATGCATTGCTGCTGTGGTTTTTCCCCCAGCACTTTTTTGCTGTGGCCCGCTACGTGGGGCCTTAGCCTTATTTGGCTTAGTTTGCCCACCTATCCCTTTGTACATACCTGCAGTCTTTATAGCTTGCATGTCATCTAGATGAGACACTGTCTCTCTTTTTACAACCTGGGCTTCTTTATCCATCTGCAATGGAGCAGCTTTGCCCCTAGAAAAGAAAAACTTACTCATATCAGACCCAAGTGTTGTTGTCCTCATCTTACCCTGAATATTTATTAGGAAGCAAAAGCAAAGTGATACTTCTATTTTTGTTCGTTAAACAGCTATAACTTTTTTATTCACTGAGCTAATGACGTGATTTTTGCAGCACTTTTTCCTGTAAACAATGCAGGCTTCTCTTCTTACTTTTATAGATGAAAAGTATGCCAATTTAGAATTTTTTTTTTAAGAATTAGGCTTAGTTTGAAAAGATTTTTTTAAACGTTTTTTAAAATTAGCTATTTTTTTCTGGTAAAACTATAGCATTATACTGAAATGGACTTTTATTAGTGTTTGTCATTATTTACCATACATTTTGATATGTTACATGTCTAATGTTTTTGGGAGGGTTTCTTTCGAAAAAAAAAAATTTTTTTAAGTTTTATTTATTTTTGTATTTTTTAACAGGTTTTATTTTGATTTTCTGCTTTATCCCTCAAAGTTCAGAAAAGATTACAGCGGCGACCCGGTGCAAATGCCTACACTGCGGAGATCCAGCGTCAGTGCCCAATCAGTCTCCTTTCTGATCCTGGGCATTAAAGGGATTCTATCATTAAAAATTCAATTTTTACCCAACAGCATGTCGGAATAGCCTTTAGAAAGACTATTCTTCTCCTACCTTTATTTTTCAGGTCCGCACCGCCTCCTCTTCACTCCTCTTCTTACACGAGACCACCACAAAATGGCCGACGGAACAGCCGACTGCGCATGCTCATCGCCATTTTGCAGTGGTCTCTTACACGACACATGCGCAGTCGGCTGTTCCCTCGGCCATTTTGTGGTGGTCTCATGTAAGAAGAGTAGACGCATCAGGAGCGGAAGAGAGAGGCGGCGCTGGAAACCTATGACGAGCCAGTGCGTTGAGCACAGGGAGAACGCCCCCTGTGCTTTCTGAAGACTAATTTGCATAACGAAGAAAGAAGGCTATTCCGACGCGCTGTTAGTTAAAAATTGATTTTTTAATGATAGAATCCCTTTAACCCTTCCAATGCCTCAGTCAAATGTGACTATAGTATCGGATCACCGGCAGATCTTGGGCCATGTTTAACGGGATTGTCTCCTCCTGGAACAAGATCAGGGGGTTGTGACCTGTCTCCATGACAGCTATTGAAGGTTGCAACACACTTTTATTACAGGCTGCCACAGGCAATACATTGGTATTGCAATATACAGTACAGACCGAAAGTTTGGACACACCTTATCATTCCAAGAGTTTTCTGTATTTTCATGACTATAAAAATTGTAGATTCACACTGAAGGCATCAAAACTATGAATTAACACATGTGGAATTATATACTTAACAAAAAAGTGTGAAACAACTGAAAATATGTCTTATATTCTAGGTTCTTCAAAGTAGCCACCTTTTGCTTTGATTACTGCTTTGCACACTCTTGGCATTCTCTTGATGAGCTTCAAGAGGTAGTCACCCGAAATGGTCTTCCAACAGTCTTGAAGGAGTTCCCAGAGATGCTTAGCACTTGTTGGCCCTTTTGCCTTCACTCTGCGGTCCAGCTCACCCCAAACCATCTCTATTGGGTTCAGGTCTGGTGACTGTGGAGGCCAGGTCATCTGGCGTAGCACCCCATCACTCTCCTTCTTGGTCAAATAGCCCTTACACAGTCTGGAGGTGTGTTTGGGGTCATTGTCCTGTTGAAAAATAAATGATGGTCTACCTAAACGCAAACCGGATGGAATAGCATGCCTCTGCAAGATGCTGTGGTAACCATGCTGGTTCAGTATTCCTTCAATTTTGAATAAATCCCCAACAGTGTCACTAGCAAAGCACCCCCACACCATCACACCTCCTCCTCCATGCTTCACGGTGGGAACCAGGCATGTAGAGTCCATTCGTTCACCTTTTCTGCGTCGCACAAAGACACGGTGGTTGGAACCAAAGATCTCAAATTTGGACTCATTAGACCAAAGCACAGATTTCCACAGGTCTAATGTCCATTCCTTGTATTCTTTAGCCCAAACAAGTCTCTTCTGCTTGTTGCCTGTCCCTAGCAGTGGTTTCCTAGCAGCTATTTTACCATGAAGGCCTGCTGCACACAGTCTCCTCTTAACAGTTGTTGTAGAGATGTGTCTGCTGCTAGAACTCTGTGTGGCATTGACCTGGTCTCTAATCTGAGCTGCTGTTAACCTGCGATTTCTGAGGCTGGTGACTCGGATGAACTTATCCTCCGCAGCAGAGGTGACTCTTGGTCTTCTTTTCCTGGGGCGGTCCTCATGTGAGCCAGTTTCTTTGTAGCGCTTGATGGTTTTGGCCACTGCACTTGGGGACACTTTCAAAGTTTTCCCAATTTTTCAGACTGACTGACCTTCATTTCTTAAAGTAATGATGGCCACTCGTTTTTCTTTACTTAGCTGCTTTTTTCTTGCCATAATACAAATTCTAACACTCCATTCAGTAGGACTATCAGCTGTGTATCCACCTGACTTCTGAACAACACAACTGATGGTCCCAACCCCATTTATAAGGCAAGAAATCCCACTTATTAAACCTGACAGGGCACACCTGTGAAGTGAAAACCATTTCAGGTGACTACCTCTTGAAGCTCATCAAGAGAATGCCAAGATTGTGCAAAGCAGTAATCAAAGCAAAAGGTGGCTACTTTGAAGAACCTAGAATATAAGACATATTTTCAGTTGTTTCACACTTTTTTGTTAAGTATATAATTCCACATGTGTTAATTCATAGTTTTGATGCCTTCAGTGTGAATCTACAATTTTTATAGTCATGAAAATACAGAAAACTCTTGGAATGAGAAGGTGTGTCCAAACTTTTGGTCTGTACTGTATATTAGTGTTGATCAGACCCTCTAGATTTCAAGTCTCCTATGGGGTCTAAAATTTCAAATCAGTCCCCCTTTCCCTAGATCTCAAATATAAATAATACAATTATAGACACATTAGGCATCCCTGCGTCCAAAATAACCCAAACTACACATTTATAAAAATATTTTTCCCATATGGTGAACGCAGTAGCGGGAAAAAAAATCAAAATAGCAGAACCACCATTTTTTCCTGTATTACCACCAAACAAAAATTTTTAAACTGCCATATATTCCCCAAAATAGTAATACATAAAAATACAACTGGCCCCACAAAAAAAAGATTCCTTATGCAGCCCCATATACAAAAACATAAAAAAGTTATGGTTGTCAGATTATGGCAACTCCAAGAAATATTTTTATTTTTCAAAAATGTGGACTTAAATGTTAAGGTGTTCATACAAAAATTATCTGAATTTGGTAATCATCATGGCCCGCAGAATACAGCTAACATGTCCACGTTGCGGAAACGCAGCTTTTTTTGTTGCAGATTTTGCTGTGGTTTTTTGAGTCAAAGTCTGTTGTTGTTGAGCCTATATATTTCCCATTCCTTTTATAGCCATTCTTGGCTTTGGCTCAAAAAAACGCAACAAAATCTGCAACAAAAAAAAAGCTGTGTTTCCGCAACGTGGTGCCTTAGCCTAAAACAAAACCCATAAGAAAATAGTGCAAATGCAGTTTTTTTCTAAATTCCCTCCCATTTAGAATTTTTTTTGCAGCTTCCCAGTACATCATACAGAATATTAAATATTAATATTAAATTACCACTATGAAGTACAACCTCTCCTGCAAAAAATAAGCACTCATACAGCTCTATGAATGGAAAAATAAAAAAGTTATAGCTTTTGAAAGGTAGGGAGTAAAAAACAAAAATCAAAAAATGTAAAAATCAATTGCTGCGACAGGAAGGGGTTTAATATTGCCCGACACCTGGTTCTCCAGGCGATCACCTGTATAAAAGGACTGCAGCGTTCATATGCTTGGAACTGACCTGCGATCAGGCGCTATGACCAATGAACTTGGTGCACATCTATGTGGTTCCCTGGTGTCGGACTCCCACGGATCTTCAATTGGTGACCTATCCTAAGGATAAGTCATCAACTAAGAAGTCCCGGGAAACCCCTTTAACAAATACGTAGAATACCATTTTGACGTTTCTCACCTTTCTCTTGTGATGGGTTGGCCTCCTGATTCCATTTTGAGACAATCTTTTCTATCTGTATCAATCTGTAATTCCACTGAAGTCATGATAACAATAAGAGAGATATAAAACACTACTATAATACTACTGATACAAGGTCTATACTAGTTGGAACAAACACTTTAGACCCACCTAGAAGTGGCCATGCATTTTAGACAAAAAAAGCAATCAAACGTGTACTGTAAATGGTAAGGTTTGACAAACTGCACCCATGCTGAGGACACTTTCAGAGCAGCAAAGCATGCTGCTCACTCTGGTGTGGAAATGCTGCAGATTTTTACCACAGATTGAAGCACCTTCAATGTAGCAAGGGTGAAATCCACAGTGCAATCTGTAGCAGATAGCAGTCTAAGGTTATGTTCACATGTGGCGTTTGAAAATCAGTTTCATTAATGTGAATGGTGTTTTTTTTTTTTTTTGTTATGACAGCACATGTTGCAGAAACCACTGCATTCAGATGAATAGATCAGATTTTTCCTTTGCAGAATTTATTGCAACAGATTTTTGCTAAAGTAGTTTGAAGAGCATATAGGGTTAAACATAATTCCACTTCTTTGGTACCTCTTTCGTTGATCAATGTATAAAAGGTGTCAGATGATCCTTTCCATACATCTCCCCCTCTGCACATGGCACCATGTAATGTATGTATGAATTCCTTTGTCTGACCAGATGCTTTTGCACTTGGTACTATCTTTTAAATGTATGCATGCATCATATATTATGGCAATGCTGACTGGAAGCAACACCCTAAAGGCACCATTCCCATTGGATGAAACCTAGTTTTAAATTGTAAGGCCTGTTACTATAAAATAAACAGGTCTGCAAGGGTCTGACACCAGGGACCCTCACAAATCACATGTACTGTAACAAAACTTGGTACTACTGGTTTGAATTCTAACACTCTTGAGAGTATCAGGCGCTTCTGTGCTCTGGGCCTTCCTCTTAGTCCTGGGCGTGGTGCTTTGTACATGGTTTCTGCTATTGGCATCGGTACTATAACCGCATATATGTTAATATCTGCCCCTATGTTCGAGATTGCGGATCCGACTGCTGAGGACCTGACATGGATGGTTCTCTGAACCCTCTTTGGGACTCTTATCTGGTATGTCTTTCTGTTCGCCCCCCTATTCACACCCCCTTAGCTATCCTCCCCCCTCCTCTTGGTTTTTGTTTTTTTTTTTTTTTTTTTTTCTTCTTCTTCTCTTCCCTCCTCTTCCTCTCTTCTCTGCTTTTGTCGCTTTTTCTGCTCACCTTCTTTCTGTTCCTACTTCCTCAACTCGTTCTCCCTTTTCTTCTTCTTCTTCCATACTCCTGTTGCCTTGCTGGCTGGGTCCATCTTGGTGGTTCCCCGGGTGGTCCTGGTCCGCATTTTTTATTTTTGTATGTTTGTGTTTTTGTGTATTAGTTTATATTGAACCTTGTTGTATTCTTATAAAAATGCAATAAATATTTGAATTATAAAAAAAAAAAATCACCTATACTGAGACAGCACGGCTCTCAGTAATGTTTATATACCGCGAGCCACACTGCTCACTTGCCGTACACACTGTAACGGCGAGTGTAGGTATTGATAGACTTCAATTTAGCAACAACATGTTATTGCAGCTCTACAAAATACTGTGTAGCCAACTGTGATACATATCAAGATTACCCCTCCCCCGGACAATACACAAAAATTACCATTTAAGATTTCAGGTGCAAAATACAGGTGGACCCCGGACATGGTTGTGTCTGTTGTCAAATCCTTAACTGAAAAAAAAAAGAGAAATGGATTAAGAGAAAACAAGAAATATTTAAAATGACTTTAATAGCTTAAAAAGGTTATACTTATCCTAAGGATAGGCCATCAATGTTAGAAACCGGATAACCCCCTTTAACGCATTTAGAAATTGATGGCAGTGACACATTTCAAAAAAAGTTGGGACAGGGCCATGTCTACCATTGTGTAGCATCCCCTCTTCTTTTTACAATAGTCTGTGGGAAGTGAGGAGACCAATTACTGGAATTGTAGGAGAGGATTATTGTCCCATTCTAGTCTGATGTAGGATTCTAGCTGCTCAACAGTCCTGGGTCTTCTTTTTGTTTCCCAATGCACCAAATGTTTTGTATTGGTGAAAGGTCTGGACTGCCGGGGGCCATTTCAGCATCCGGACTCTTCTTCTGTGAAGCCATGTTGTTGTGATGCAGTATATGGTTTACCATTGTCTTGCTGAAATATGCAAGGCCTTCCCTGAAAGAGACGTTCTCTGGATGGGGGCATATGTGATTCTAAAACCTCTATATACTGCTCAGCATTGATAATGTCCTTCACCATGTGTAATCTGCCCATGCCATAGGCACTAATGTAACCCCTGACTATCAGATATGCAGGCTTTTGTACGGTGCTTTGATAATAAGCTGGAGGGTCTCTCACCTCTTGAATACGCAGAACACAGTGTACATGGTTTCCATAAGGAATTTTACATTTTGACCACAGAACAGTTTTCCAGTCCAGATATGTGTTCTATGATCTATAGGGAATAAATATGTCTATATGACATTTCCAAAGTATTACATTCTTGTTTTCTGTACATTTTACTCAGCGTCCTGTGTTTTTTGTAAATGGGGTTGTAAAAATGTAAAAAAACAGAAAACAAAAAGGCTCAGAATATCCATTTTCTTGTAGCTGCAGACTTTGCAATGATGTTTTAAAGCTTCACTGCAGAGTTGCTTGTCTAATGTCATAAAGATGTCAGGCAGACGGCAAGCAGATAAGAAGATATTATTGGTCTCATTTATCAAAACTGTCTCACAGAAAAAAAAAAAAAAAGGTTAATGTTGCCATGAGGACTTGTAAGACCCTGTTCAGACCTCATTTATAATGTTTGTCCAACGTATTTGTGTCTCTGGACTTCTTAGACATCCTGTACACCAGCACATGGCCTGGTAGTAATGGTGCACATGGGCCAAACCGTGCAGCACATGGGCCAGATTTACTGTAGCAACATAGCAGATAGCCTTGGGAATAAGGGCTTCTGACGTCTTAATTTTTTTGCCATGTTTTGCATGTTACTTATTATTAGCCATTTCTATTAAAAGAAGTTCCTTAAGATAATTTTTTCTTCCAGAGGTTCCCCAGTGCTAAAAAGGTGAGAGTAACATGTACGCCAAGAAAAACTCTCCACGAACCCACTTCGTCGGTCAACTGGGTTCCGAAAAAAATAATGAGGGCCCTGCTCGCAAGAGCTTACAATCTATGAGGTAGAGGGGTGAGCCGTCACCAGTCGTGTCCTTTAATGTGAAGATGATGCCTGGATATATAAAGTTAGTCTGATACGGCATCATATCCTGTGAGGTAATGCAGGAGCGTGAACAGGGGGGGGGTACGTTTTAGGGAAGTGGAACTACGGAAGGGTTTACATTAGGAGTTGTGATAGGCCTGTCTGAAAAGATATGTCTTTAGTTTACACTTGAAGCTATAGAAATTGGGGGTTAATCTGATAGTCCGGGATAGAGCATTCCAGAGAAGTGGTGCAACTCGGAGAAGTCTTGTATACGAGCGTGGGAGGTTCTGATAATAGAGGATGTTAGTCTTAGGTCATTGAGTGAACGGAGAGCACGGGATGGGCGATAGACAGAGATGAGGGAGGAAATGTAGGGACCCATGACAAGTGTCTTTTCTTCCCCCACCGAGCTGGTATACATAAGTACATCATTAGACTACACTACTCTATAGAACGGTATTCACTAAAAATAGGATCCTATGGTTTTATAAAATGGGATCCTATGAGAAAAAATTCACATTTTTTTCCCCTTACAGTGGAATATATCAGAGCTATACATTGGAGCTTTCAAATGGACATTAACATGATCTGCACAGGACGTAACAAAGGTCTAAAAAGGAAGGAAATCAAGATGATGAAATACCAGTAAAGTCTCACAATTCTAATAATAACATCACACAAGTTTTCCCACATTTTGTTCTTCATGGTAACAAGCACTGGAAAATTAAAAGCATCCAAAGTAAATGTGGGCTGGGTCTAGTGGAGGTCCGCGCACCAGAATCACATAAAACACAGAAGCAAATTACTCATCCTGGCGCATTACGATAATCATCGGTTTCAATAATGCCAAATTTAGCTGAAAATTCTTGCTGGTCAAGAGATAGAAAAATAAAAGGATGTCACAGTAGCCAAAGGAAAAGGATGTAACATACTGGAAACGGATGTGGTCTGGGGGAGGTCAGGGCATTTTAACAACTTGGCAAAACGACTGAAGGACTGGTTATTCTTTCTTTCTCTAAGAGGAAAATTCTGTGTAGTCATTACAGAAGAGCACTATATGGCGGCAGGGGCGTAATTTGAGGGGGTGCAGTCGCACCGGGGCCCAGAAGCCTTATGGGGCCCATAAGCACTGGCATCAGTATTGAGATTGCAGCTTCCATCTGGCCCATAAACCAAGGAGACCCACAGATTACTCTAATCACACTAAGGTTGATTAAACTCCTTAGCAGCCGTAACCATCACTATAAAGAATTCGCTGTAGGGATGAGGTAGGGGGCCCCGGACAAAAGATTGCACCGGGGCCCACAAGACTTTAGTTACGCCACTGTATGGCGGCATATGAAGTTCAGTCTCACATCCTAAGGGTTCATGATCACAGCCATATTTCAGCTCCATTTTGCACAGAGCTGGAAGGGTAAGTTTTCCAGGAGGAATCTGCCCATATTCTGCCCCCCCATTGTTTTTAATGGGAGTCAGAGATCATAGCAGGACACTGAAAAAAATCAGTTTTGACTGAGGCGCCGGGGTTCATAATGCCCACGATCAGTGTGGGTACTGATCGCGAGCGTTAGCGCTGGGTGCTATATAATATAGCAGAAACCCGCCGGATATGGTGGCCACTCAGCTCCTGAGCGGCTGCCATATTTAAATATCCGACTTGCGCTATAATAGTACAGCGGATGTCGGGAAGGGGTTAATGACATTGGCTCTATGTTTGGGGTCATTGTCCTTCTGGCCTATTTAAATAAAAGTTTTTTTTCACTGGACAAACTCTTTACATACTGTAGACACAGTGGTCAGCCAACTATGCAAAATGAAGAATGGCATCAAGTGCTCTGGACAGATGAGTCTAAGTAGGAAATATCTGTGAGGATCAGAAGGCAGTGTGTACACACAAGGGCTGGAGAGCAGTACAATAAGGAGTGTCTGCGGGTAATGGCGAAACACGGAAGGATTGGAGCAAGCCTACATCCACAGAAGATCTGTGCTTAGTGCTCCAAGAGGGCGGAAATAACCTTCCTGCCTAGTTCTGCCAAAACCTGTCTACAAGTACCGGGAAGAATTGATGGAAGGCAAAGGGCAAAGGTCATACCAAATATTGATGGTATTTATATTTTTCTTTTCTTCATTCACTTCATTTTATTAATTGACAAAAATAAACGATTAACCCTTCTATTTCTGAAAGCATTCTTACATGGCAGCATTTTGCAGGCTCTGTTGCTTTGAGGGGAGAATATATCCTTACACTCGGACTCCAACTGAGCCTTTGTGGCAACATACACTACATACTAAAAGAGACACAAAGACTCCATGCACTGTCGGCCAGGTTTTCCTGAGCCCATACACATCGGATGTCTATCAGCCAAACCTGCTGATTATGATAGTCCTAGTCTACAATCTAATGTATATGAGGGCTTTACGACATTCCCCCAACCTTTGCTGATATCCAACTGCCCAATTCTGGCAGCGGTGTTCATCCTGCCATCATTTAGGACATATGCATAGCTCAGCCAAAGTCCTCCTAGATCGCTGGCCAATCTCAAGTGTATGGCCAGGATAACCAGGGCTAAGGAGATGTAGTCGTAGTCAGAGCCAATATAAGTTGGAGCCAGAGAAAAAGTTGCCAACTCTGACTTTGAAATGAAATGAATTATTTAAAATTCTAAGACATAATTATTAATATTGTATAATTAGATGTATGGTCTGTTACACATTTATTTTCATAGGAATCATCGCTGGTTTTATAATGAATTAGAGGAGCTTTACTGCTTAAGACTGACCATGGCTGTCAGCCATGTATCAAGCAGACGGAGTCAGACTGTGGAATAATAGAGTAGGAGTCAGGGGATAGGCCGATCGATTCTACAACCCTTAGGTTAATTTTTTCAGAATTTGGACCATTTTGATAATACCTTGCAGAGAATGTTGCTTGGTGTGACACTCCACATTTATCCACCGGGCAGGGGTTTATGCTTACTGTAATAATGCTGTGGTAAGATTTCTGTTTACAGACTCACCTTTACTTAGCATGATAGCATGACCATGGTCAACCTGTATTAAGGTTCCCTGATGCTGGCCATGTGTCAATGTCACAGTCACTCTTTTCCCAATAAGCCTGCTCAAAGACCTAGAATCCATCTGGCTCACTCGATGTGGACTCTTACAGGGCCTGAAAAAAAAAGACGAAAAAAAATTAGGAAACAGAAAAGCGCCAATGATCATGTTCTAAATCTACTGCAAAGCTAGATCTGTATCTTCTCCAGGTTGTCTCACTGCAGATGTCCTGCAAGCAGGACTTTTCTCTCCGCTGATTTCAGTATAAAATCGTCAGTAACCCGGCAGACCCTATTATAGTCTTTTTAAGAGGATAGGGTTTCCATTTTTCCGGTTACCCAAGTGGACCCGAAGAACGGAAACCCCAACGCTAGTGTGAATCTAGCGTAACCCATAAATATCTGATTGTGTTGAGCCAACAGCCAGCCCCCATGCAGATCAGTTGTTTGGGGGTTCATCCAGTCCCTGTACTATACAGTGCACCAATCCAGAAGCAGATAGCTTACTCAGCTCCCATTGATGCCAGTATAATATATATTTATTGATGACAGCACCCTCCTCCTCCCCCCTCTTCGCTCCATAGACGAATATGTACAAAGTAACTCAGTGTGACAAGTTGAGAAAGAAGCATTACTCTATAATTAGATATATTACATTTAATATTTCTTCACCTGTACTATTCCTTTATGAAAAGGTGTTTTATAATTGGAGGAACACTTAAAATTTAGTGGTAAAGGGAAAAAAAAAACACAATTCCCTGTTCACCGATGGCCCACTATGATTTATCCCTGGGGATAATGCACACGGTGATGTCACAGTTCACTGTACCTGATTAATATACACAGTGTTGTCATAGTATAGGGATAATAGATACTGTAATGTAACAGTACCGGGAAAATAAGCACAGTGATGTCACAGTGCAGAGGTAACACACACAGTGATGTCACAGTATAGAGACAATACATAGTGATGTCACAGGGCAGGGATAATAGACACAGTGATGTCACAGTATGATGATTATACACACAGTGATGTCACAGAATAGGGATAAAAAAACAGTGATAATAAACACAGTGATATCACAGTACAGGGATAATAAACACAGTGATGTCACAGTACAGGGATAATAAACACAGTGATGTCACAGTGCACATGGCTCCATTCACATTCACACTGTTGAAGGAGTTGCAGCCAAAGTTGTTGTGTTGCCCCAGCCTTGTTATTATAGACCACCGGCAGTGGTTTTAAACAACTAGCGTTGTCTGTCTGTTGTTCAACAGAGGACCAGAACAACGGACTGGCAGACCGCTAAAATAGTGGTTACATACAGCGCCCAGTGGACCCCACTGATTATAATCGGACGTTCATTGTGTTAAATATCTTTCTGTCTGGGATATCCCTCCTCCCACCCCCTGCTACTTCTTATCTTTCTGTCTACTATCAATGTAATGCCTCTAATCTTGGAACATTCTTGTATGTGTTTGTATCTGTATTGCTTATCTTTGTTGCTGTAACACACTGAATTTCCACATGGTGGGACTATTAAAGGATGATGATTATTATTATTATTATTATTATTAAAACTGGAACTGGCGAACAATAAAGCTGTTGTAGGGAACTGCCATTTCTACTAGTATATAATGTATCTGGCTTCTTTGCCCCTGCAGTTTGGCTTCAGAGACCCCAGGCATTTAGTGCAAGTTTTGTTTTGTAAATACAGTGAGTCAGACACATGTGAGGCAGAGCTGCTGGGGGGAGAGATGTGAGCAGAGCTGCTGAGACAGACATGTTATGTCTGGGGGAGTCTAAGAGCCACTTGTTCCTCTTTACTTCACAGTATATAGTTAGGTATGTGTTACCCCCTATATACTCACAGGACCTAGCTAGTAACCGTAGTTAGGGATCCATATATATATAGTTCAGGGCAGTGATAGGTTAGGCTTCCGAAGGCCAACTAGCTAGTTAGAGGCCCGGTGGCACTAGTAGTTTAGCTGGCAGGTTAAGGACTCAGTGTTAGGGTAGTCAGGCCTGCATCTACTGCCGTCACCGTCGCCCTGTTTGCTGCCTGTGAAGAATCTCACCATCATCATCATCATCTCCTGATCGGCTGTCTGTCATCTCCTGGAAGAATCCGAGGATCCACAGTCATCCACAGGGGCCCCTGCATCTCTTCTGTTGCCTGGAGGTATTGTGCACTGGACTCTTGCTATATATCTATATATATACCCGGGTATATAACCTAAGACAGTTGAGGACTTGCTGGTTGTTGTAGTATTGCTGTGTTCTGAGTATATTTTATGTATGTATTATTACCCTGTTGATTCTTATAAAGCTACTGTTATAACCTTATGTGGTATCTGTATGTATTCTTCAGACTGTGAGATTAGTACAGTGATCCTTGTTAAGGCTACTAACTGTACTTCATGGGTAAGTCCCAGGAAGAGATCCTCCCTGTAATACAGAGGCTCTATCGTGGGTGGAGGCACTGATATATTTCATATATGTTCCCACTCTTCCCTTCAGCGAAGGCTTCAGGTCCCATTATACACACAGGTCAGCGCCAGAGTCTGTTGCGGGAGGGATAATACTCATACCCCCCCCCCAAATAGGGCTACATTTGGAGGCACTGCTGAGATTTAGAAGTGGGAATAGTCATTGATATGGAGAAGCGATATAGCTCAGAGGGGAACCTCCCACTAGCTACTACATGGGATTACCGACCGCCTGTTCCTCCCCTGGTTCAGGTAAAGGAAGAACCCCGCTCAGCCAGTTACCCCCCAGTATGGCCGTCGCTAGCAGTTCCTCTAGTGACAGTGCTATTAGCACTTTAGCCAGGCTGACTGAGATGTTAGCTCAGGGCCTGCAGGCCACTCACTACAAGAAACTAAAAGTATTCTCTGGTAATGTCCCAGTACCACAAGGGAGGAAAACTTTGAGATATGGAAAGAACATACTCTCCAATGCCTGAAGGAATGGTCTTGCTCTGAAGAAGGCAAGCGGCAGCGTATCAGTGAAAGTTTGCGGTCTCCTGCTGCAGAATTGATCCGCTTGTACAGAGACTCTCATGAAGGAGTGAGTGCATTGGACTATATACAAGTACTGTCTGATCACTTTGAGCCATACTATGACCTTGCCCAGATGGTTGCTGATTACCGAATGGTTCGTCAAAAGAAGGGGAAAATGTCTCTACTTTTATTAACCGTTTACAGCTACTTCTTTCACGTCTGGTGTACCACGCAGCTATATCTACTTCAGAGGTAGACGCTCTGAGAACCAGTCAGTTGGTGAGAGGGTTACAACCTCATCATCCTCTTGCTCAAGTACTCAAGGTCTTACTATCTGATAGAGTCCTTCCATTTCCTGACTTAATGAAGTTAGTGAAGAAACAAGAAGCTGACATTAGTTTTAGTACCCCTAAGAAAGCGAAAAGCATCTCTAAAGAAGATGTTGTTCCTAATTCAAACAAGGACAAACCAGCGGAGCGGTCAGAACTTAGACAGTCCGCCACTCCATCCACTGCCACTCAATGGAGGAAGGATGCTAGAACCTGTTATAAATGTGGTCAGACGGGTCATACTGCCAGACAGTGTACGGAGGACAGTGAGGGATTGGGACACAGTGCTGTCTTCTCTATTCAGAATCAAAGACACCAAAGGAAGGCGGGCCGAGTAAATACCAGAGGCGCTATCGCGGGCTCCAGGTCCGTTGTCAAAGTCACTGTCAATGGTCATGCCGCTCCTGCCCTGTTTGATACAGGATCTCAAGTGACCCTGATTTATCGCTCGTTCTACCAAAAGTATCTGAGGGATATACCTCTTCAGTCTACAGGACAAATGAAATTGTGGGGGCTTAATTCAGGATCATATCCTGTAGATGGCAGCCTACAAGTAGTTATAGCTGTCCCTGAATTAGAAGATCAGAGTGTCGCTCCCATGAAGATTACGGCTCTTGTCTGTCCTGATACAGGGGATTCTTGTGCAGCTCCTGTGATACTTGGCACTAATTGTCCCGCAGTGCATTATGCTTTTCAGAAGTTTCTTGGAAGAGATTGGAACCCTGCAGCTCAGCCGGTGAATATATCTTCTGATCTTAGAGAACTCTGTGATGCCCTGTCTACTGGCTATCGACATGGAATGGTATATCATATCGGTGAGAGAACCGTGGAAGTTCCTGCCGGCGGGGAGAGAGTTCTGAGAGTAGCCTCCAGCATTGCTCCCGATTTGCTTGAAGGGGGAGTTATGTCCTTATGGAAACCCCTGAAGAAATGATTAACCAGAATGGCTGGTTGGTGATCCCAGAGAGAAGGACTGGAGAAATAAAGTGGAGTTATCTACCTGTGTGACAGTGAGGAACTGTTCACCGCATCCGATTGTAATTGGACCATACCAGAATGTGGCCCACTGCTACCCTGTGCTTGGAGTAAATCCATACGCTGAAGTGTGCAGGATTCAAATCCGAGATGCAATCCCTAATCTCAATCTTGACTTGAGTGATCCACATTTACCAGAGGCCTGGAATCAGCGACTGACACAGAAGTTGTCTGAATTATCGGAAGTGTTCTCCATGGATGATATGGATGTAGGTTGTGCTAAAAGTGCTCAACACACTTTCCGATTGACCGATTCTACTCCCTTCCGGGAACGACCACGGAGAGTTGCTCCAAAGGATGCTGATGAGTTAAGACAGACTCTACAGCAAATGAAGGTCAGGGGATCATTGTGGACAGTAAGAGCCCCTATGCCTCACCTATTGTGGTGGTAAGAAAAAAATCTGGAGCAATTCGCCTATGTGTGGATTACAGAACTCTGAACCGGAGAACCTTACCTGATCAGTATACACTGCCGAGAATTGAAGAAGCTCTGGAAGCTCTGAATGGAAACTGTTGGTTCACAGTGCTGGACCTAAGATCGGGATACTATCAAGTCCCAATGGCACCTGAGGATCAGGAAAAGACAGCCTTCATATGCCCCTTGGGTTTCTTTCAGTTCACTCGTATGCCGCAAGGTACAAAAGGTGCGCCAGCAACGTTCCAAAGGTTGATGGAAAGAGTGTTAGGTGATTTAGTGCCCCGGGAATGCCTTGTATATCTTGACGACATTATTGTGTTTGGAAAGACGCTGGAAGAACATGAAGAACGACTCATGAGAGTACTCCATCGCTTAAAAGAAGAGGGGCTGAAGTTGTCGGCTGACAAATGCAAATTTTGTAGATCTTCGGTCACTTATGTAGGTCATATTGTTTCTGCTGAAGGAGTTGCTACCGATCCTGGTAAGATTGAAGCTGTGGTGAATTGGCCCCGACCGCAAAATATTACGGAGTTGCAATCTTTCTTGGGGTTTTGTGGATTCTATCGACGATTTGTGGAAGGATATTCAAAAAATTGCTCGAGGCCTCCTCGACCTGTTGAAGAGTGATGCAGGAGATCCGGGAAAGAAGAAAGGGTCTTCCAAAGCCTTTTGGCGATAGGTGGACTGCGGATTGTGAAGAAGCATTTAAGTTGTTGAAGAAGAAATTGACAGAAGCTCCCGTTCTGGCTTATGCTGATGCACAGAAGCCATATGTGCTACATGTAGATGCCAGCTTTGAAGGATTAGGTGGCGTGCTGCACCAAGAATACCCGGCCGGTTACGGCCCATAGCTTTCATAAGTCGAAGTCTTTCTCCCAGCGAGAAAAATTATCCAGTACATAAATTGGGTTTTTTGGCGCTCAAGTGGGCCATTGTTGATAAATTACATGACTATTTATACGGAGCCACGTTTGAAGTAAGAACAGACAACAATCCACTGACATACGTTTTGTCAACCGCTAAGCTCGATGCTACAGGACATCGCTGGTTGGCAGCTTTATCCAACTACCAATTCACACTCAGTATAAATCGGGCCTAAGAACATTGGGGCGATGCTCTATCAAGCGCCTGGATTACCTAGTCCGGAAGTAGTGGATGAATGGGAGAGTGCCAAGTCCTGGAGTAGGAGCTTTGTGTGCCATGGCTGCTGTGTTGAAGCCGAGTAGCCTTTTCTGAAACTCGCTTATTGACTCTATTGGGGGGGTCCCAGCTGTACCAGACATGTTTGCCTACCCTGCCGCTTTGGATCCTTGAGGTTGTTCTATATCTTCAAAGCGAATGATCTGGAGTCAAAAGACTGATCCTTTAATTGGACCTCTTTATCAAGCAGTGAGTTCTCAAGACAGAGAATGTTAAAGACATCCCTACCCTCTGAATGCAGTCAACTTCTACGAGATTGGGAGAAGTTTGAAATAGACAATGGCCTACTTTATCGTGTGGTGCTGTATCATGATCACCCTGGAAGGCGCCAACTAGTTATTCCAAGCTGCTTTCAGAAGATGATTTTCCAGTCTGCATGATTATCATGGTCATTTGGACCTGAGAAGACTTATGGCCTAATACAAGACCGATTCTACTGCCCAAAATGAGAGATACCGTGACTCGTCTGTTGGTGCTGTCGCGATGTTTCGAGGAAGACTGTCCCGTTCCGCCTTCAGGACACTTGAAGAGTTCGGCCCCATGGATCTTGTCTCATAGACTTCCTTTGTATTGCAATGACTCCAGAGGATTTGGAAATGTATTGGTGGTGACTGATCACTTCACACGATATGCTCAAGCTTTTCCGACTAAGGATCAAAAAGCAGTCACTGTTGCAAGAGTGCTTTGGGAAAAGTATTTTATCCATTATGGCTTACCACACCGGTTGCATTCTGATCAAGGCCGGATTTTGGAGTAACCTGATCAAAGAGTTACTTCAGTTGTTGAACATCCGCAGTCGGACCGCCTACCATCCAAGGGAGATGCCCTTCCCGAAAGATTTAACAGGACTTTACTTGATATGCTTGGTACCTTACGAATTGGGATAAGCGATCCTGGAGTCAAAGTGGAGGCTATGGTGCATGCCTATAATAGTACAAGGCACGGAGCACAGATATTCACCATACTTTCTGATGTTTGGAAGAGAGCCTGGCTACCTATTGACATCTTGTTGGGAGTCTCACCGATGGTATCAGTCATCGAGATCATTACCGATACGTGGCACGTTTGAAAGAAACGCTTGGTGCTTATCAGCTGGCTGGGAAATGCGGCCAAAGTGAATGAAGGAAATAAAGGAGATTTATCTTCGAGTAAGATACCGATTGAACCCTGGGGACCATGTTCTGCTACGGAATTTGGGAGCATCTGCAAAACATAAGCTGGCTGATCGATGGCGGGTGAACTCTTTACAGTGGTAGATCGGTTGCCTGGAATACCAGTCTACAAGATAAAAGGACGCGGGGGATCGACTTGGCATAGAAATCATTTGTTGCCTGTCCTCGATTGATGGTATGGATATCTCCAATGATGGCTCGCCTGCGATTCTCCACAGTCCTTAGCCGATATTCCACCTGACCTTCCTGAAACTCCTGAGAGTGATTGGACTGTGGCTCCTGAAGTTCCTAGATCACCAGTATCTTCTCCTTCAGGGAGACCTATGAACCCTCAAACTCCAGAATTCGTACCTAGATCTGTGTCTACAGATGAGCAGGGATCTAGCTCTCCTACGCCACCAGCACCATCCCCTCCCATGGCAGACAACCCTAGTTTAGGCCTGGACATGCTAGTTTACCTCAGAGAGGGTCGGGGGGAGAATTGCCCCCACCTAGCTGACATATGATGTTTGGGGGCCCCAATTTACTACTCGCCTCATTTATACCATGCTTGGGTGGGTGCGTGTCCACTTTGGTCAATATGTTACCAATTTTCGCTCCTGCTGGCTGTTACCTATTAACCTGTTGTGACTCTGTAAATGCAAAAGCAACCATATTGATATTGTCATTGGTAATGTTGACTGTATACTATGACTTTGTATGTCTTTGACGTGACGTAAAGATTTCACCAAGGGAGAGGTAGGGAACTGCCATTTCTACTAGTATATAATGTATCTGGCTTCTTTGCCCCTGCGTTTGGCTTCAGGCCCCAGGCATTTAGTGCAAGTTTTGTTTTGTAAATACAGTGAGTCAGACACATGTGAGGCGAGCTCGGGGGAGAGATGTAGCAGCTGCTGAGACAGACATGTTATGTCTGGGGGAGTCTAAGAGCCACTTGTTCCTCTTTACTTCACAGTATATAGTTAGGTATGTGTTCCCCCTATATACTCACAGGACCTAGCTAGTAACCGTAGTTGGGATCCATATATATAGTTCAGGGCGTGATAGGTTAGGCTTCCGAAGGCCAACTAGCTGTTGGGCCCGGGCCGTGTTTGCTGGCGGTTAGGACTCGTGTTGGGTAGTCAGGCCTGCATCTCTGCCGCCCGCCCCTGTTTGCGCCTGAGAACCACCACATCATCATCACTCCTGATCGGCTGTCTGTCATCTCCGGAAGAATCCGGGACCACAGTCACCACAGGGGCCCCTGCACCTTCGTTGCCTGGGGTATTGTGCACTGGACTCTTGCTATATATCTATATATATCCCGGGTATATAACCTAAGACAGTTGAGGACTTCGTTGTTGTGTATTGCTGTGTTCTGAGTATATTTTATGTATGTATTATTACCCTGTTGATTCTTATAAAGCTACTGTTATAACCTTATGTGGTATCTGTATGTATTCTTCAGACTGTGAGATTAGTACAGTGATCCTTGTTAAGGCTACTAACTGTACTTCATGTAAGTCCCAGGAAGAGATCCCCCTGTAATACAGGGCCACGGGGTGGAGGCCTGATATATTTCATATATGCCCACTCTTCCCTTCGCGAGGCTTCGGTCCCATTATACACACAGGTCAGCGCCAGGTCTGTTGCGGGAGGGATAATACTCATCCCCCCCCCAAATGGGCTACACTGTACATGCAGGATTTTAGGCAGACATTGCAACGGAGTCTCCAGTGCAAATGTGAAGATAGCCTTATAGCACTGGATAACCCCTTTAGGTCTAAGTGCATACCAACTGTAAATGTGTTCATGTAAAAAAATATATATGTTTGCCTACAATGTTCATACACTGTCACTGTTATTATTATGCTTTGTTGTCAAGGAACTTAGCCATGCTCATTACAGTATTACAGATTATATTTACGCACATTCTGGCACTTTTTGGTGCAAATACCGCAGTTATATTACTCCAGTAACAATTTACAATGCATGACTTCTAGAAATCATGTATTACACTGTGAAAAAAAACGAGCAGCATTGTAAGAAGATACTGGGGATCATTAAGAAAATGATATAATCTCCAATGACGACATATTGCAGACTGATGACGTCATGGCACTTACTAGTAACGTTTCAGTTCACAAACGGCTCTCTAACGTGCTAAGGAAACCAGCTCTCTAGTCACGTGACATTGCCGCGCTCCGTGAGTCCACGCCTTCGTGATTTACATACGGCCGCTGATTGGCTCATATTCCGCTTCTTGGTATGAATGACAAGCCTTTTCCGCGTTGTATGTGATAACTCGGCGGTACCTCGCCTTTGTGCTGTATGTAGCGCCCCTAGTGGAGATGGGAGAAGATGCAGTGATTTTCAAGGTTCGTTTCATAAGCTCTTTTATCAGTATGGCTTTAAATGTAGTGTAAAATTCCTCACACATAGACCCAAAATATTGGTCATGTTCCAATATTGGTAGCCATAGAACTAGACCCAAAGAGTGTGCCCCCCCAACCCATCTGCGTCTTGGTGTCTGTTGTACTGGTCTGTCAAAGGACCAGAGCAATGGACACATGGACTGCTAAAACAGCGGACACAACGGTGCTCGACGGACCCCATTGACTATAATAGGATCCATTGGTGTCTCCATTGTTTTAACCTGAAAACGCCGGACAAAACTGTAGTCGGACTTGCAGAACCATTTTGTGCTGCGATTTTCAGTGGTCACTGCGACTCTGGCGCACATATGAACCCTTAGGGGGCATTCACACTAACGGATGTCTGTTCTCATAGGGTCCGTAAAAAAAATAAAATGGACGCCTACGCCTTTGTTTTTATGACATGTCACTTGTATTCTATGTTTCGGTACGTTTCTGGGGATACCAAATTTATATAGTTATATTTTTTATTTACATTTTAACCCCTTAACAAAAATACTAAACTTTGTAAAAAAAATGGCTGCAGCCAAAAAGGGCTATGGGAAAAACTGCAGCGGAAGTGATCACGGTTTTTCCCGCAGTGCTTTTCACAGAAAGTCCACAGAGTTTTCCTCTGCGGACTTTCTGCTTCCATTATACCTATAGGGAAACCACCAGCGTTTCTGTAGGTATAATTGACATGCTGCGACTTACAAAAACGCGCTGTTTTTGGAAATCGCAGCATTTCCACTGCATATATATTTCTGCAATGAGTGAATGTGATTCGTGGCGTTTATGCCACGTGGGTCAGCCTTAAAGTGCCATATTCTGACACCCATAACTTTTTTATATTTCCATGTATGGTGCATAGGGCGTCTTTTTTTGCGGGGCCAGGTGTGCTTTTTAGTTATACCATTTTGGGGAATGTCTATTGCTTTCATCACTTTTTGTTCAAATTTTTATCAGAGGCGAAACAAAAAAACGGTGGTTTGACACTTTAGATTTTTTTTTTCCCTGCTATGGCGTTCACCGTGCGGGAAAAATATTTTTATATGTTTGTAGAGCGGGCGTTTTCATACACAGGGATACCTAATGTGTACGTGTTTCTCAGCAATTTTTTAGTTTTATATGTATTCTAGGGAAGGGGTGATTTGAGCTTTTAGCTTTTTTATTGTTTTTTTTTTTTCTCTTTTTTTTTTTTACTATTTTATTAGCCCCCCCTAGGAGTCTTGAACCTACAATCCTTTGATTGCTAGTCCCATAGACTGCAATAGAACTACAACATTTTATAGATAAGGGGATGTCCCTGTGTGTCGCCCGTGCATGGGCCGTGCTTCCGCGGCCCCTTTCATTAAATGAATAGGAGCCACGGAAGCACGGACCGCAAAATAGGTCAGGGATGCATATAGTGGGATTTTTGTGTACTCACCGTAAAATCGTTTTCTCGTTGTATTCGCTGGGGGACACAGCACCATGGGTATAGACCCCGGCCACTAGGAGGCTGACACTAGGAAAAAGCAAAAGCTGTCGGCTCTGCCCTATAGTCTATACCCTCTCACACACAGAGTGCTGAGCCAGTTTGTACCGCAGCAGTAGGAGAGAGACACCAAAGAAAAAAAGGAAAACGGAACCAACAACCGCCAACATGTCCTGAACCCGAAAAGAACCAAAAACAGCTCGGGCAGAAACAAAAAAACAAGGGTGGGATCTGTGTCCCCCAGTGAATACAACGAGAAAAGGATTTTACGGTGAGTACACAAAAATCCCACTTTCTCGTCTACTTCACTGGGGGACACAGCACCATGGGATGTTCTAAAGCAGTCCCAGAGGGCGGGAAATAAACAGCCATGCGAACAACCTAGCGCACAGCCGCTTGCAGAACCTTACGACCCAAACTGGCATCGGCAGAGGCCAAAGAATTAATCTGGTAAAACTTTGTGAAAGTGTGGATGGAAGCCCAGGTGGCGGCCTTGCAGACCTGGGCAGCAGAAGCCTGATGCCGAACAGCCCAGGAGGCTCCAACAGCCCTCGTGGAGTGAGCCGTCACGCGGAAGGGCAGGGCCCTACCCTTAAGTCGATAGGCCTCCCTGATCGCAGACCGAATCCAGGAGGAAATGGAAGCCTTGGAAGCAGGAAGGCCCTTGCGAGGACCCTCGGGGAGGACGAACAAGGCGTCCGATCGGCGGAAAGGGTCAGTAAGAGACAAATAGATCCTAACCGCCCGGACAACATCCAGGCAGTGAAGAGAACGTTCCCGAGGATGTTTAGGGTCCGGACAAAAGGACGGCAAGACAATGTCCTCGTTGATGTGGAAAGAGGAAACCACCTTTGGCAGGAAAGACGGAGGTGGACGAAGGACAACCTTGTCCCTATGGAGAACCAGAAAGGGAGACTGCTGAGTCAGGGCAGCGAGTTCAGAGACCCTGCGAATGGAAGTAATGGCCACCAAAAAAGCGACCTTCCAGGACACGAGCCGAAGTGGGAAATCCTGCAAAGGCTCAAAGGGGGGGGGCCTGAAGCACCTCAAGGACAAGATTGAGATCCCACGGATCTGTGGGTGGACGATAAGGGGGTGCACAGTGTGCCACACCCTGCGAGAAGGTCTTCACCTGAGGGCGGAAGGCCAGGGTCTTCTGAAAAAGGATAGAGAGAGCAGAAACCTGCCCCTTAAGAGAAGAAAGACCAAGACCCTGATCCAGAGTGGACTGGAGAAAAGCCAGGATCCTGGGAAGCGAGAAAAGGAGCGGATGATAAGCATTACCCTCACACCAGCGGACGTAGGACCTCCACGTGCGGTGGTAAATCTTGGCCGACTGAGGCTTCCGGGCCTTGAGTATGGTCTGGATAACAGGCTCCGAAAAACCACGTCACCTCAGAACCTCGGCTTCAACAGCCATGCTGTTAAACGCAGCAGATGTAAGGCAGGGTGGAGCAGCGGGCCTTGGGACAGGAGGTCTGCCTGCAGGGGAAGAGGCCAAGGAGCATCCGCCAGTAGGAAGATAAGATCCGCGTACCAGGCCCTGCGGGGCCAATCTGGAGCCACCAAGATGGCAGGAACCCTCTCGGTCTTGAGCTTCTTGAGAACCCGAGGGAGAAGCGGAAGAGGAGGGAACAGGTACAGAAGATGGAAGTCCGACCAGGGAATCACGAGAGCGTCGACTGCAACGGCTTGAGGTTCCAAGGACCTGGCCACGTACCGGGGTAGCTTGTGGTTCAGGCGGGAGGCGAAGAGATCGACGTCGGGAGTGCCCCACCGGGAACACAACTCGAGGAATATCTCCTGATGAAGAGACCACTCGCCTGGGTCGAGTCTTTCTCGGTTTAGGTAATCCGCCGCCCAATTGTCCACGCCCGGAATGTGGACCGCAGAAAGAGCTGGAAAATGCCGCTCCGCCCACCGGAGGGAGCGAGAGGCTTCCAGAAGAGCCGCCTGGCTCCTGGTGCCCCCTTGATGGTTTAGGTAGGCGACTGCAGTGGAGTTGTCGGTCTGGACTCTGACTGGACGCCCCTGGAGGATAGAGGTCCAATGAGACAGGGCCAAGAAGATGGCCCTCAGTTCCAGCACGTTGATCTGGAGAGAGGACTCCGCCCCGGACCACAGACCCTGAACGGTCAAGGCCCCGAAAACCGCCCCCCCCGCCTGTCAGACTCGCATCGGTGGAGACCACCTGCCAATGGAGAGGAAGGAAGGACTTCCCCCCGAGAGATTCCCGGAGAGGAGAGCCACCAAAGAAGCTCTCGACGAACTCGAAGAGGGAGGCGAATCATGCGGCCAAGGCTGGATGGAGACCTGTCCCAGCGTGCCAGAATCGCCAACTGCAGAGGGCACGAGTGAAACTGGGCAAAGGGGATGGCCTCGAAGGTCGAGACCATCATGCCCAGGACCCGCATGCAGAACCGAAGAGAGCAATGCGAGGCCTTCCGAAGGTGGGAGACCCCGGACTGAAGGGCCAGAATTTTGGACTCTGGAAAGAGCACCCTGCCCTGGAGTGTGTCGAGGGTCATGCCCAGGAAATCCATGCGCTGAGAAGGCACGAGACAGGACTTTTCCTCGTTGATGAGCCAGCCGAACCGGCGAAGGAGGTCTAAAGTGATCCGCAAGCTGGAAAGATTGTCCACCCTGGAAGGAGCTTTGACCAGAAGGTCGTCCAAGTAGGGGATAATGGCAACTCCTCCTGAGCGGAGAATGGCCATGAGAGGCGCCATCACCTTGGTGAAGACCCGAGGGGCAGAGGCCAGCCCGAAGGGAAGAGCAACGAACTGGAAATGACGCAAACCCACCGTAAAATGAAGAAAACGCTGATGGCCCAGCGCAATGGGAATGTGAAGGTAAGCGTCGCGTATGTCTATGGACGAAAGAAACTCGCCCGGCTCCAGGGAAGCCACCACAGACCTCAGGGACTCCATGCGGAACCTGCGGACACGGACGAACCTGTTGAGCCCCTTCAGATCCAGGATAGGGCGAAGAGAGCCGTCCTTCTTGGGGACAGTGAACAGGTTGGAGTAGTAACCCTGGAAACGCTCTGAAGCGGGCACGGGGACGATGACTTCTTGCTGCTGGAGAATGGAGACAGCCAGAAGGAATGCAGTTGCTCGAGCGGGGGAAGAAGACATAGTGGACGGAAAAAATCTCCCGGCTGGGAGGGAGAAGAACTCTATTGAGTATCCGTTTGACACAACCTCTCGAACCCAGGCGTCGTCGACGCTGGCAAGCCAGGTCTCCCGGAAGGAGAGCAAACGTCCCCCCACCCGAGAACCTCCGAGTGGGGGAAGGCCTTCATGCCGAGGTGGGCTTGGTACCAGAAGGCCTGGAGGGCCTGGAGCGGGGCTGCCAGGCAGGTCTGGGCTTGAAAGAGGGCTTCTTGGAGTGAGAGCCCCGAGGGGAGCGACCTCCGGAGCGAGAGGAGAAGCCACGAAAGGAGCGAAGGCGCTGAGTACTCCTGGCAGAAGATAGCTGGCGCTTAGAACGCCTCTGGGGAAGGAGAGAACTTTTGCCCCCAGTGGCCTCAGAGATAAGCTTCTCAAGAGCCTTACCAAAAAGCCGGCCCTGTTCTTCCCGGGAAAAAGGGAGGGCCACAACAGCTTTCTTGGAGGCGGCCTCAGCGTTCCACGAACGAGTCCAAACCGTACGGCGGATAGCCACGACATTGGCGGCCGCCTTGGCAGAGCGGCGAGCTGCTTCCAAGGAAGCATCACACAGGTACTTGGAAGCGTTCAGGATTTGAGCAACAAGCAGTTGGTTGTCCTGGAGGGAAGCTTCATCAGAGAGGCTAGCCTGGAGCTGTTTGGCTCAGGATATGCAGGCCTTGCTGACCCAAGAGGCAGCGAAGGATGGCCGCAGAGAAGAGCCGGCCGCTGTGAAGGCCGCTTTAGCGAGAGCTTCCACCTTCCTGTCAGAGAAATCACTGAGAGAGGCGGAGTCCGCCAAAGGCAAAATGGTAGTACTAGAGAGCCTAGCAACCGCGGGGTCCACCGCGGGAGATTCTGACCACTTAGAGACACACTGGTCCGGGAAAGGAAAGAGGACGTCCAACTTCCTAGTCGAGGAGAGAGGACGGTCCGGGTGAAGCCATTGTTCCTTCAAGATGTGGTCAAACGCCCCATGGTTAGGAAAGACCAGAGGAGGGCGCCGATTGTGACGGAAGGAGGTGTCCTCTTGGGAGGCAGGGTCCGGGTCCTCTGAGATTTGTAGAGTATCTCTGACCGCATGGATGAGGTCCCGCGTAGCAGCGGATATAGCTGTTCCTTGCTGATGCTCCGAGTCGGAGTCAGAGGCGTCCCCACGAGAAACAGATCGAGCAGGGGGAGACAGAGTTCCGCCTGTCGGAGTGGATCCGCAGGAAGAGGCCCTGCCTGGGGAGTGCCCAGGGGTAGGGGAGGATGACCGTGACCTGTAGGAAGACTTCCTGGTCCTCTTGCGGGGACGGCTCCTGGATCTGGAACGGGAGCCATGTGAGCGCCCGGAAGGTTCCCTGGAGGCAGCCGACTGAGCGGCGACCTGGGAAGGCAGCCGTTCCAAGGTCTCCACCACAGACTGGTTAAGCCTGGCCAGGTTACCAATGGCCTGGGTGAGAGCAACCGCCCAATCCGGAGAAGGGTGACCTGGTGAGGGGCCAGAAGGCTCTTGGGCTGGCTGAGACGGAAGGCAGAGCGCGCAGATGGGCTCAGGCTGTCCACATGGTAGCTTCTTGTTACAGCGGGCACACGTATAAAACGTGGCGGCACTGGAGGGGGCCGAGGGCCAAGATGCCTCTTCACGAGAGGACATGGCAGTGCAAGGCCCAGGAAAAAAAAAAGGGGGGGGAACCCAGGAGGAAACCTACCAGACCTGAGAAAGGTGTCTGCTAGCCGACTGCTGCAGAAAAGCTGCACAGAGAGAGATCCCCCGGTGCTGTGTCTCGCAGGCTGAGAGAGAAACACGCTGTCTGGAGAACAAGGCCCTCCCCCTGGAGTTCCCGCGCTTAGGGGATAGAAGAAAGGCTGGACGACAGTCCAGGACAGCCCCCCGGCCAATAGAGGGGATAGGAGGAGCCCGGAGGCCATGAGCGCCCGGAGGAGAGCACGGGGAGGGGGGCGGGCCTAAGTGCGGCCTTGTTCGAAGTGAAGCCTGGGGCTAAAGTAAACGCCGCGGCCGGAGCGCCCTGAAACCAGCGACGTGACACCGCCGGCGATAAAGGCCCCCGCTGGAGCCATGGAAGCCCTCGGTGGCCAGAAAAAAAGGGAGGATGAGGAGACCCCCGAAAACGGATGCCGCGCGCGCGCACGCCCCCCTCCCCCGCAGGCGCCGCTCAGGAGCGCCATAGAAAGGGGCCCATTCACATAAGGGGACCCAGGGAGAAACTAACCCCTTAGATCCAGATGGCCATCCTAACCCCTGAAAGAAGAGCTGAGGAAAGGGAGTTGGAGAGGGGAAATACTCCTTTCACACTCACCTGCCTTCTATTCTTCTCATACTCACCAGTCTGGCGTCTTCAGGCGCCGCAGGGTCACCCCCTCGGTAGGACATCGCACGTGGGAGTGGGGTCACCGGTACTCCGGCCGCTTTCGGGGTGTGGCGAATGGTGAGTGGGGACTGGGTGACCAGCGAGGCTGCTCTTTTGCAGAGCGCTGCGCCCGCAGGAGGGTATGACTAGTGTGGCGTACACACTGACTACCCCCTGCACCTGAAAGAAAGGTAAAAATAAAAACGATGCAAGACAGAAGACCTGAGTCAGGTCGTGTCTGCCTCCTATGACACTAGGTTAAAACTGGCTCAGCACTCTGTGTGTGAGAGGGTATAGACTATAGGGCGGAGCCGACAGCTTTTGCTTTTTCCTAGTGTCTTGTCTCCTAGTGGCCAGGTCTATACCCATGGTGCTGTGTCCCCCAGTGAAGTAGACGAGAAATATGGAAGCGGAGAGCCGGCTGTTACTACAGCCGCATTCCTTTTAGGGAAGACAGGGATGGTTTATTACTGTCCCTGCCTTCCCCATTGCTCAATGAGAGCTGTGTACAGCTATGGGAGCTGCCATGATGCGGCTCCACTCCCAGCTCCATGGTCACATGAACACCAGGGGTCGGGAACTGTATGAGCTTCTGTATCTGTATGACCCAGATCAGCTCTGCAGTATAGTGTAGGAGGCTGCATTCCTCCTGTAACTAATGCATCAGCCCCCAATTACAGGAGAAAAGGAGGGGGGGGGGGGGAAGTAATATTAAAATGCCCCTCAGAGGTCTATTAAGACCTTATGGGGAACACAATGTGTTAAAAAAATTAAATAAAAAGACACCAAGAAATTAAAGTAAAAAAAAATGCCACTACCACACCCACATCACAGGTTCTAGCCCCATGTACGGCGACTCAAAAATATTAAAAATTTCCGTAAGAGAAGGAAAACGATTTAATTTTTTTTTATTAGCAATTTGCACTATTAAAAAAATACAAAAAAAACATGAAAAATGTGAAGAACAGACACGTTTACCCTCTTTTAAAAATAAAGAAAAAAAGGCAAAAAGAAAAACTTCATAAAAATAAAGTCTTATTTATCACAGAAAACAAACGCAAAAAATATTGGAATAACCCAAAGGATAAAAATGTTATAGTCCTCAAAACGGCATGTACAAAAAAATGAAAATATGGTAAATAGCCCAGTCTAACCTAAACTGGTTAAGGGGTTACAAATGAATGAAAAAAGTGTAAAAAGGAAAAAAATGTGGCACCCTTATGAGGTGAAATATTCATTATCCGACAACAGGAATGAAATAAGATTGTGTACAGTGTGTACAAGGTCCTTCTACCAAGACAAATACAGTCACAGCCTATGATATAAAAAGCAGTAATAACCTAATAATAGAATTATAGACAACTTTGTATTACACAAGAAAAAAAAATCTTGACAGGCCGGGACCCCACATGGAAAAAAATGCGGCGTTTTACAGTCACAGCAAAGCGGAATCCCATCCCCACTTTGTGGTAAAATATGTGCAGTTGAGACGCTGTGATTTCCAAAACCATCTCGGTTTTGGAAATCGTAGCATGTCAATTATACCTACGAAAATGCTGGCGGTTTCCCTATAAGTATAATGGAAGCAGAAAGTTCTTTCTGTGAAGAGTGTTGCAGGAAAAAAACGCGATGCATTGTCGCTGCAGTCTTTCCTGCAGCGCTTTTTTGCTGCGGCCTGCTATATGGGGCCTTAGCCACAGCCAGAACTTACTCAGTTGCCCCCTGTTCTGTCCATAGAGCTTTGTTGCTATTGCTTTCCCCATTGCTTGATGCTTGGAATCAGTATTCAGTATACAGCACCAATAAACTGGACTGACGGCCAGAACTTATTCCTCCCTCTTATCTGTATGTATTAGGAATTCTCCCCACTTATCTTCATGATGGACACCAGAGGGCGCTATCATGCCTCCATTTCATTGTGCGTCTCCGTAACAATGTGGCAGACAACATTCCTGTTCATTTATTACGTAGCTTCAGTTTTCGGTCGCATTTATAAGATATAAGTATATAAATATTCCTCACGTATTTAAGGGATTTTGGCCCTGGCACTGACATAAGACAGTTTTCATAGCTCCCAGTCATTTCTATTGGCATGGCAGCGACGCAGAACCACTTGTAAATGCACAGTCAGTCCCAAAATATTCTATTGACATGCAATAAAATGCTAATTTTGGGAAAACACCTTTCTGGATGGTTTTTAGGGTTCTAAAAGTGGTGTAGCCAGATGTTTGCTTGTAGTCAGTAGGAGAAGTGTTCCTCTGCATACTGCGAGACAGATTTATCAGGGAATTTACGTCAGATTTCTGGCCTTCTTGTAGTTCTCCATATGTATGAAGCCCTGTGCTATGTTTTCTGGCACAGACTGATTTAGGCCTTATTCACACATCCACATTATGCTGCAGACGTGTCATGTCTCTAGTCATCTCAGACAACACATGACTCTTCTTATTCTCGGGTCGTGTGCTGTCCGTGGTTGATCCATTTGTTTCCATTTAGGAAAAATGGATCAACTTTTTTTTTTTCTTAACATTTCCTAGGCTTTCCAATGTCTCTGGATCCATGAAAAATGAATGACACATGGATTTTATCCGTTTTTTTCATGGATCCATAGACTTGCATTTATTTGATGCATTCGCATCGGTTAAAAAAAATAAAATAACATATTTCCGTGGTCTGTGAAAAAATGAATGTCTGAATAATTACATTGACATGAATTGATATTTATAGCAACCATGAAAAACGCAGATGGCATATGTACCTAATTGCAGATGTGAGACTAAGGCGACTCCGACGCAGAAGGCGCCAGAAATCGTCGAAGAGAAAAGTCCTGCACGGAGGACTTTTCTCTCCATTTTTTTTGGTATGAAAACGGTGGGGCGGACACCTAGCAGACCCCATTATAGTATTATTGGTCTGGCTCTCCATCGTTCAGGTACCCCGGAGGACCCAAACAATGGAGAGATTTGAACCTAGCCTAAGGCCTTTAGAACCTAAAGTCAATAGGTACATTGTTAAAAAATAGGACATACGTACCTCCATTTTCTGGCCTGATGGACACAATACAAGTCTATTGGTCCTGATTAAAGGGGTTATCTAGTTTCTATTATTGATGACCTATCCTTAGGCTAGGTTCACACTAGTGCTTGAGTTACATTTGGGGTTTCCATCCCCAAATCTGCTTAAAAAATGCGGAGAGAAAAGTCCTGCAAGCAGGACTTTTCTCTCCACATTTTTCTCCTTTTTCGGGCAGAAACCCAGCGGACCCCATTATAGTCTATGGGGTCTGCGGGTTTCCGTGGGTAACCGCTTTTTAAGTGGGTTATCTTTCCGTTTTTTGGGTCCCCAAGAGGACCCAAAGAACAGAAATCCGAAAGCAGGTGTGAACCTAGCATCAGTCTGTGGGGGTCTTATACCCAAATCAGCTGTACCAAGTCAGCACATCTCCACATAATGTTTACATGCCAGGAGCCCCATTAAAGTATATGGGGCAGCGCTGCAGTACCTAAACCCGCAGCGACAAATGAGTAGTGTGGCTCCAGGCATGTAAACATTAACGAGAGCTGCGCCGCCCTGGTATCTCTGATAGGATAGGTCATCAGTATTAGAAACTGGATAACCCCTTTAGGCTAAGGCCCCATGTATCAGGGCGCAACGAAAAAGCGTTGCGGGAAAAACTGCAGTAGAAACGCATCGCATTTTTTTCCCGCAGCACTTTTCACAGAAAGTCTGCAGAGTTTTCCTCTGCGGATTTTCTGTTTCAATTATACCTATAGGGAAACCATCGGTGTTTCCGTAGGTATAATTGACATGCTGCAATTTCCAAAAATGCAATGGTTTTGGAAATCGCAGCATTTCTGCTGCGCATATTTTTTGCAATGTGCGGATGGGATTCGCTAGGGACTTTGCAGGGACCGTAATACGCCGCAGCCAAACCACAGCATTTAGGCCACGTGGGGCCCTGGCATTAACCACTTTTTTGGCTAATGTATCCGTTTCACAGATATTAAAAACGGATCAGTGGGTTGGGTAAAAAAAAAAAAAAGCAATGAAGTTAAAAATGGATGACAAATGGACATTGAAAAAGGACAGACAGGTCGTGCACTGTCCGTGGTAGACAGGTCTTGTACTGTCCGTGGTAGACAGGTCTTGTACTGTTTGTGGCAGACAGGTCGTGTACTGTCCGTGGTTAATCGATTATTCACATTCTAAAGTAACGGATCAATTAATTTTTTGTTTTTTCATTTCCTATATTTTCGTTACTTGGTCCATGAAAAACAGACAGTACACGGATTAGCATCAACTCTGTAATTTTAACAAAAACCTCAGCAAACATTGCTACTACTTTTGGGAGAGAAAAGGAAAAGGAGCAGTATACAACTGTGTCCGGTCTAAGCAGCTGCCTTAAAGGGGTTGTCCGACCCTAAATAGATATTTCATACTGATAACCTATGCACATTATAGGTCATCAGCATGTAATCTGTGGGGGTCCGACACCCAGACCCCGCATAGATCAGATGTTGCAGCAGCCTCTGTGTACTGGAAACTGCTAGTGGAGGGGCAGCATGTGCAGCCTGTAATAGGAGGACTGCAATAAGTAATAGGAACAGCTCTGCAATTCCCTGGAACCCCTGCTATACATTGGACGGGTTACTGTATCGCTCCTATTGCCTGTATAGGATCAGCGCTGCATGTGGTGCCCGTCCACTAGGAGCTACTGCTGATCTGTGCAGGGTCTATGTGTCAACCCCCACAGACCACATACAGATGACCAATCCTGTGGATATGTCATCATTATGAAAAATTTATCTGGAGCTCAGAAAAGTCCTGTAATATCAAACTTATACATTTTACCTGCACTGATACATTGTAGCAAAGAGCAATAGAGAGATTGGTTCTGCACAGATCCATTTGTATCTTGACAAGTCACTTTACCCTGGACTTGTGAGGGGACATCAGCACTGTCCATCAGCATTACATCCATCATCTTGGTGGGTACATCTATTTACTATGTGATTGTTTCCTTACCCCCATGTAAGACACAGGACCGGCCTGAATACATTGCGGGTGCAGCAGTAAGAAAACAGACGTTACCTTCTGTACACAGCAAGGAATGCCCCAGAAAATGCTCACTTCATAAGCACAAATCTCATGTTTGCTCAGCTCTTCACAGCTAGACAGAGCTCGGCCATATTTTATAGGAAGTGCCAGCTTTTGCTGCATTCCTGTGAGTTTTGCACTTAATTTTTTCTGGCTCTGTACACATATCCTTAACAAAGGTGTCTAACAAGTGTGCCAGGTGTATCCTCATTACTGTGTGCCAGGCGGCGGACTGAGGCCGCTTGTCAGGTAATTGCAGTCAATTGTTCAGTTTTTGCAATTAATGAAGACACACACTATGGCGCCTGTAAACCTGCCAAACTGAGTGCCTAGTAAGGGCATTGTCAGTATGCCCAATGGCAGGCGATTCTGCAGGCAAGTAAAATTATACTTCAGACTTCACTTGCAAAATCACAGGCCATTCCAGTGGATAGGTTGTTAAAAGAAAGAACCGAATAACTCCTTTAGGCCGGGGCCGGAAGTAGCGAAAACGCCGTAATTCTGGCTAATTCCATCCACAGAAAATAAATGCTGCGATTTCAAAAAAACGTTGTGATTTTGTAAATCGCAGCATGTCAATTATACCTACCAAAACACTGGCATTTTCCGTACAGGTATAATAGGGACAGAAAGTCCGCAGATGAAAACTCTGCGGACATCCTGTGAAAAGCGCTGCAGGAAAAACCTTTTTTCACGCAGCATTTTTTGGCTGCGCTTCGCTACGTGGGGCCTTAGCCTTAAAATGAATTAGGAGCTATACAAGAAGTCTCAGTTTAGCAATGGCCTTTGCCTAGTGTATATGCGCTGAAAGAAACCTGATATTGCTGCTAAAATTTTAGGCTAGATTTACACTTGCGCCGTGCTCTCTATCGACCGTATCCGCCGTGGGACTTGAATGACAGAGAGCTTGGTTACCCGTGGACACCTGCGGACCCCATAGACTATTTATACTGAAACCAGCGGAGAGAAAAGTCCTCCGTGCAGGACTTTTTTCTCCGCCAATTTGGTGGAATCTGTAGTGGAGTCTCTTACGGACACTCTGACGCAGTCTGTATTAAAGCATTGGGACAGATTTTTTATGCCTTGTATGGCAATTTTCAAAAAATTGCAACTTTATTTTAGCAATGTGTCGCCTTTGCACTTTCTCGAAAAGGACTGAGACTGTGAAGGGGGCATAGCCGTTGACCCTGACAAATTTATCATCATTTATATCAGAAATCTGGTGTAAATGATGGGGAAGATACTTTTCCCCAAGGCACACTGTGGATAGGTCATCTGTGGATAGGTTATCTGTATCAGTTATCTTCAGGTACCCAACAGCCCTTTGATGTCTAGCTATCCCAAGGACAGCTAGAGCCAGTAGCATCTCTGCCTGCTGTACACTGTGATTCTTCAAAATAAGCTACATTGTCATCGCCTTCATTATAACTGTGTGACAGCAACTGTCTGCTCATCAGCAGTAACTGTTACAGAAGTATATGTGCTCTCATGTGGAAAACTGGAGTGGTTCAGACCATGCAGTTTCATGACATAGAAGAGGCCTGCTATATATGACACATAGATTTCCATAGGCTCAGGTAGAAAAGTATGTTACCAGAGCTAGATTCACACTGCTCCTAGGCAATGGACCATGTCTGATATACATAGAAAGAAGCAATAACATGGTTGTGCCGGTATGGACATTTATTCCCTATACACAGGACAAGGGATAAGTATCTGATCGATGGGGGTGCTGGGTCACACACTGATCAGGAGGATGGGCGACCAAAAGTCCCCCTAAGGCCCCCTCGCCAGTGCGCATTCCATTCACTTCAATGGGACAGTCCCGGCAGTGGAGTGTTTCTTTAAAGTGGCTGTGCCACTATTAACCCTTATAAGTGTCTATTCAGTGGTCCCACCACAGGGATCCCCACTGATCTCCAGAACAAGGGTCTTGCAACTCTTTGAATGGAGCAACCTGTGGCATTCCAAGACAAGTCTATGAAGCTGTCAGAAATAGCTGAGTCATATTCTTGGCTATTGCTGTACTTTTAAAAAGTGGAGCGTTCTTTTAAATGGAAAGCCCCTGTAATCCTTATGATCAGTGTTGCCTATGGTATGAGTAATGTGTAGAACAACCATCTGAATGTATTTGTAGTCATTTATCTCAGGTTCACTTTATATGTAAACTATGTTATAAACATAAGCTAAAAGGTTTCCAAAACTCCCAGACAAACTGTGCAGCAAAAAAATGTAATATTGGCTGGAGGACAAGAGCTTTTCTAGCGCTACTATTCATAAGAGACTAGTGTGTACCAATGTGTTTACAGATGTGCAATAAAATCTATTGACATGTATTTAATAGCATCCGCAGAGCCTGGAAGATTCAACACACACATTACCCAGGGTTACTCTGGCATTGGCCCCAAAGGCAAATCAAAGCCATGGCTAACAAGGGCACATTTTACTATGACACAGACATCACAATATAGCAACCAGTCCAGTAGACGGTATGTCCTGACCTGACCACACCAAAACAGGCCGAATTAGGGAACTTCTGAAATATTCCACCCTACCCCAACATTATGACTATTATACATTTCCTCTGAGGTTTCTCTCCATCTTTTATAGCGTTTATAATTATATTAATAAGTAAATGGTTCCCGTATAGAGGTTTCCTGGGATCAATGTCTTTTAAAGAGTTTCTAAACTGGACGGTGTCCATTATTATGGGAATGTCATTGTTTTTAGACTGAGAGTGGGATGGATAGATCTGTTCACAACAACGAAGTCTCCAAAGCTGGTGTGCACATACGCTTAAAGGACTTCAGCTATCTCCAGAGGCCCCATTGAAATGAATGGGGTGGGGCACTCATTTCTGACACCTTCTCCAATACACCCCTGATCTTGTGATCAGTTGGACCCCCACCAATCAGCAAGTTACCTCTATCCTAAATACCCTTTAAAGGGGACCTGTCATCAGGTCTGAATAGCCCAATGACGTACATCATATATTGTAGGGGCAATCTGGAAAGGGTTAATCAAAAGCTGCTTTCAGAGCTCATGCTTACTTGTTGAGAGCACATGCTTACTTGTCCAAACTAAGTGTGCATATATATGAAAAGGTCAGTATGAATCACTGTTGGCCGAGTGTGCATTTAACTGGGAGCTGTGTAAGGTGTATGGACACACTGAGTTTTTTCCATGTACTTCCATGAAACCTATAGTCATCAATCTTGTAAAGGCATGTGTGAACACTGCTCCATTCGCCCAAGTGATTCCAGACCCCTGTTCTCCTGATTGCTAGACATGGTCAGACCCCTACAAATCAGACACATCCCCAAGTGCAGTTTGTGGGGGAAAAGCCTTTAAATACAGAAAAAAATCACATATAGTATTATCAGGGCATGGGCATAGCTACTAGGGTAGCAGACATAGCTGCTGCTATGGGGACTGATAACTAAGAGTGTCCATTTACACTGAGATCTAGGGTGCAATTAGTGATAACTATGGACAATGGAACGGGATGTGGGGCATTATTTTATTCCTATCATTATAATTACTTTCTTCATATGCTCTGATATCACAGTTTACACAGCGATCTTTTGGTGTGTGTACTATCCCTGTTATGATGTCATTAATTCATTGTCCCTGTACTGTGACATCACTGTTTATTATCTCTGTACTGTGACACCTGGTTCCCTGCTGTGACATCACTGTTTATTATCTCTGTCTGTGACATCACTGTGTTTATTATCCCTGTACTGTGACATCACTGTGTATGTATCCCTGTAGTGTGACATCACTATGGTCATTACACCTGTACTGTGACATCACTATGTATGTTATCCCTTTACTGTGACATCACTATGATCATTATCCCTGTACTGTGACATCACTGTGTACATTATCTGTGTTGTAAAATGACTGTGTGTATAATTCCTGTGTGTAAATCATTGTACACCATTCAAGTATGGAACTTGCCGATTATGGTCGTCAAGGTAGGGAGGGGACCTATAATAAATTTTATTAGAGGGCCCCCAGGTTACTTGTTATACCCCTGTATCGGGGTGAAAATGGCCTTTTTTATTGCGGGGTCCTATAATTTCTGTGAATGACCCACTTTGATAATACAGTATCAAAATAATTGCTATTTAGGACAATCTGTAACATGGTCAAGAAGTCTTTTTTTGCAAACAGATGTGTATACAAAGCAGAAGGTCATAGCATTTTCACAGGTACATCGTATAAGTGACAATTCCATGTTTTGTTACTGTGGATCCCACTGCCTGGAATATGACCTGGTCCTTTAAAAGAACTATAGGGCAGTACTGTGATAATTCCTGTTAGTATAAGATAAGCCCTTATAGATGTCTATACATTCAATATTGAAGGTACAGGCAAAATGTACTCACAAACACTATAATTTACAACACAAGTCAAAAATTTTTATTCGTTAATGGGGTCTGAAATAAAGAGAAAATATCTAAAAATAATATAAAATAGAATCACTACAATACATAATGTATTTTTAAAACATTTTATTAAAAGACTTGTCCCACATACTATGCTGATTCCCTATCCCCAGTTTAGGGGATGAGTGTCTGATCACTGGGTGGTACGATCACAAGAATGAGGGTCCGTTTTGAATACAGTGGTGGTTATGCATGTCAACTTTAAGGGACTGCACTGTGGCGGCATTATACTCTGTGGGGGCATAATGCAAAAGGAAAAAGTCGGCAAAAAAATTCTTAGAGATCTAAGACCAAAGGGTTAAAGTGGCACTGAAGTTAATTTTTCCCTACAAAAAGACTTTTTCCCTATTGAAATGCTGTATCAACTCTCACTTTCGTCATCCTCATGGCCGGCTCGTATGTTAGTACACTAATCACACTGTCTTACTGTTTTGTCTGTCTAGCAGGCCTGTCATAGATAATGGTGCCCACTGCTTACATCAGCGTTCCAGACCAGTGAAAAGCATTGGCGTGGAGCAGGGTGCTGGTGGAAATCTGTGCATGGTATGCAGTCAGCATATGAGCTTGATTCCTGTCTGTCCCTTTCCCAGGCCAACTAGGAAGAGGGAGGTTTGTTATTTTCTGCAGGAGCATATAATGTTACCTTTATTAATATATTAATACAATGAGCATCCTTCATATATAACTACAGAACTAGTAGGTTATTGTAGTAGCAATTGGAAAAATATTCTCCCTCTCTTTCCCTGTCTCTCTCTCTCTCTCTCTCTCTCTCTCTCTATATATATATATATATATACTGTCCATAATATATAAATATATATAAATAAATATACATTATATATATATATATATATATATAAACTGTCCATAATATATAAATATATATAACTAAATATACATTTTATATATATATATATATTATATATATATACTGTCCATAATATATAAATATACATAAATAAATATACATTATATATATATAAATATATATACTGTACATAATATATAAATATATATAAATTATATATATATATATATATATATATATATATATAGTGGCAGAGTTAACCCAAACATCTAGAAGTCGTTAAACTGCTGCAATGTGATACCATATCACAGAAGACAACAAAAAACAATGAAAAGTCATTAAAAATGTTTTTCCAATGACTTATCATCGTTTTCTGTTGCTTTCTGTGATAAGATATTGCACTGCAGCAGTTTAACCAATTGTAGAAGTTCGGGAACTCCAGTACATGCACGGGGTAAAAAAGCCCATCAGGTCAGACTGCATTAAAAAGTGCAATTGTACCTTTTTGTAACAAAAAAGGGACTAAGTGCACATAGCATATAAAGGCGCAACTGAACTAACTAACATGTGCACAACATTTACCAAGGAGGTGCGCCTACATCATAAATAGACACCAAAGTGAAACTAGGGTAAAAAAAAGGCACACCTGTGAAATATATGGCCAAAAAAAGTTTCAGAAGATAAATAACACCACTGAGTCACAAATGTTTGTTAGACTGAGGCCCCACGTTGCTGCAGTTTTTTTTGTTGCAGATTTTGCTGCAGTTTTTGAGCCAAAGTCAGGAGTGGATTGAGTAGAGGGTAGAAGTATAAGAACTTCCTATATATATATCCCATTCCTTTTGTAGCCATTCTTGGCTTTGGCTCAAAAAACTGCAACAAAATCTGTAACAAAAAAAAGCTGTGTTTCAGCAATGTGGGGCCTCAGCCTAAGGCCGGGGCCCCATGTGGCATAAACGCCGCAGAAAAAAACGTGCCGATTTCCCTGCATAGTGGATGGGATTATAGCGAATCCCATCCACATACTGCGGAAAAATACGCGCAGCAGACCTGCTGCAATTTCCAAAACTGTTGCAGTTTTCGAAATTGCAGCGAGTCAATTATACCTACGGAAACGCCGGCGGTTTCCCTATAGGTGTAATGGAAGTAAAAATATTCTGTGAAAAGTGCTGCTGCTGCGATTTTTCCCGCACAGCTTTTTTGCTGTGGCCCGCTATGTGGGAACTTAGCTTAAAGGCTAGTACATGTCGATGGGCTGGATTATATACAGCTGTATTCAATCAGATCTATGTTTTTCTAAGGCTGGGATCACACAGTGCATTTATGGTGAAGAAACATGTACTGTTATACAAAAACTGCACATATTTTTCAAAAACACGTGGTTTTTATATAAAAACACGTTTTTTTTTTTTTTTTTTAGCAGAAACAGATGAAATAATAATTTTTTCCATGGCGGTTTTTTGTACCCGTTTTTCATTGGTCGTCTATAGACTCCAGTCTTGAAAATGGACAAAAATTTAGCATTCTGGGTTTTTTTTACAGTCCATTTTCACAGATATGTGAACAACCCCATTTTAATCATTGGGGCAGATTTATTACGACTACCTTTTCATACGCCAGTCTTAATAAAGGGTCCATTAGGAGCTGGGCACCTATGATTTGTGGCATGATATAATATATATATACAGTATAAATATACTGTATATCATATAATAACTATGTTGGGTCAAGGCATGTCTGCCCCAATATTTGCCCCACTCTGCCTACATTCGAGGAAAGTGGTAAGCAAGGCACAGAATGGGGAATTTGTCACACTTTTGGCACAACAACGGGCCAGAGAACTGGTGTAGATGGGATAATAAATTCCTCCTGTGTTGTAAAAACAGCCTTCATACGTTCCTTTTTAATGTAAAATGTAATAAAACTAATATAAATCTGGTATCGCCATAATAATACATAATAATAATACATTTTATTTATATAGCGCCAACATATTCCGCAGCACTATACAATTTGTAGGGTTCAAGTACTGACAAAAAGATACATTACAAAGAAATATTCAATTCACACACTGGGACTGAGGGCCCTGCTCACAAGAGCTTACAATCTATGAGGTAGAGGGGTGACACAGGAGGTAGCAGGGGCGGCAACAGATGTAGCATTGCTTATACAGTGGTCAGACAATTCTGTAATAGAGGTTACTGTCATTACACATATATAAAGCTGTATGAGCCGTCACCAGTCCTGTCCTGTAACGTGCAGATGGTGCCTGGACATATAAAGCTAGTCTGATACGGCATCATATCCTGTGAGGTAATGCGGGAGCGTGATCAGAGGGTACGTTTTAGGGATTCTAACTACGGAAGGGTTTACAATAGGAGTTGTGATAGGCCTGTCTGAAAAGATATGTCTTTAGTTTACTCTTAAAGCTGTGGAAATTGGGGGTTAATCTGATAGTCTGGGATAGAGCATTCCAGAGAAGTGGTGCAACTCGGGAGAAGTTTTTAAACAGCGGGGAGGTTCTGATAATAGAGGATGTTAGTCTTAGGTCATTGAGTGAACGGAGAGCAGGGGTTGGGAGATAGACAGAGATGAGGGAGGAAATGTAGGGAGGTGCAGCATTATGGAGAGCCTTGTGAATGAGGGTGATAAGTTTATATTGTACTCTGTATTGAATAGGCAGCCAATGTAGTGACCGGCACAGACCGGAGGCATCGCTGTAGCGCCTAGACTGATAGATGAGCCTGGCCGCCGCATTCAGAATAGATTGTAGAGGGGAGAGTTTAGTAAGGGGAAGACCGATTAGTAAGGAGTTACAGTAGTCAAGGCGAGAGTGAATCAGGGCAACAATAAGTGTCTTTAGTGTATTTGTGGTAAGGAAAGGGCGGATTCTGGAGATGTTTTTGAGGTGGAGATGACATGAGCGTGTGAGTGATTGGATATGGGGGGTGAAGGAAAGGTCTGAGTCAAACAAAACCCCGAGGCAGCGGGCATACTGCCTAGGAGTTATGGTAAGGCCGGAGACTGCAATGGAGATATCAGGGACAGATCTATTAGATGGTGGAAACAGCAGTAGTTCAGTCTTTGAGAGATTCAGTTTCAGACAGAGCGAAGACATGATATTTGAGACAGCAGAGAGACAGTCACTGGTGTTCTGTATTAGTGCAGGGGTGATGTCACCATAATCGTAATGATTCGCCAGACAAAGCTGCCATGTCATTTATAATAAAGAGTGAACACCATCAAAACAAAATGCAAAAAATGATGACAGGATTGTGTGTTATTTTACATGGACCCCCAAAAACGTTAAGAAAAGCTAATCAAAACATTATATGTACCCCACAATGGTGGCAAATGAAAGTACAACTCATCACACAAAGAATAAGCCCTCACATTCCTATGTCAACAGAAAAATAAAAAAGTTATGAATTTTGGAAGACGGGGAAGAAAAATATGAAAAAAGTCACCGAGTACAAACTACCCTGCGTCATTAAGGGGTTAAGGCTAAGGCCCCATTTAGCGAGACACAACAAAAAACGCTGTTTTATTCATTTTTGTAGAGTTTTGCTCTGCAGACTTTTTGCCCCTATTATACCTATACAGAAAACACCAGCGCTTCCACGGGTTAAATTGACATGCTGCGGGTGTTTTTGAAAACGCAGCTTTTCCAATGTGTTCTTTTCTGCAATATGTAGATGGGATTAGCCAGAATCCCGCCCACTTTGCAGGTACTGTAAATCACAGTGTTTTCACAACGTGGGGCTTCAGCCTTAATGATATGTATAAGATTTAACAAACATGGCTGCCTCCTTCAAAATACAATACAGCCAGTTTTGTCTATAGGCCATTTCTGATATTGCATCTCAGCCCCATTAACTCTGAGCTGCAATACCATACACAGATCATGTTCTAGAGTGGCGCTGTTCCTGAAACATAGAAGCCATGATTTATAATCTTATACAAATTCTTTACACATTGTTAAAGTATGCAAATCGATCATCAGGTCTTTGGCTACCTTCGTACCAAGGCAACTGCCCCAGTTGCACTGACACAGTGGAATGGTCTGGGGAAAAATGGGTAGGTCGGACATTCCTTTATATAAATGCCTATTCTACGGTGATATGTTTTTGAGCTCAATTTGCAAAAGACCAACACTGTATAGAGAACCATAACGTTCATTTATATCTTCTAGCCTTAGGAGTCCAGTGGGCGGTCCTTCCCTCTATGCATATAAGGAAGTCAGGTGCACACACACGTCACCACAGCCTTGAGACCAGTGGCTGAATTCTGCTGCAAACTCCCCCCTACATCGGAAGCACACTTAGCAGTGTGCATGGGGCCTTATCTTCAAAATTTCAATGGCGCCTATCAGATACTTTTCATGAAGAGCTGAGCTCTACTCCAACATCATGAAGGCCAATGTGCGTGGTTTAACATTAAAGGGAACGTATCACCAATGTTTTTATTTGTTAAAACCTGAAATCTATCACATTTTTCTACTGTGTTTTTATTTTCTGATTGTGGATTTTTTTATTCTATTTTCTGTATATGATTATGTGGGCGGCCATCTTGTCTGAGCTTCTCCTCTGTTCTGTTAACAGCATTTAGTGATCTGCTTTACGTAATTGTCATGGCCATAAACAGCAATAGTTTTGGACCAACTCATTGAGGTCTTTGGAACAGTTTCCTAGGCATTTTCTGTGAGGGGGGTGTGTGTGTAATAGATAAGCTTTGACATCATCTATTGTCAGTAGTGGATGCAATGATGGATCAGTGATGTTAACTATAGAGGTGTTATCTTCTATTGTAATCCTGTCTGTAATATAAATTAGGTGACTGCTTCAAAGGAAAGCTATACAGAATTGGCAATTGTCAGTTTATTATTAGGCTTTGTGGCCAGAGTTAAAATTGCAATTGCAATTTTGTACTTACCTTTAAGTAAAGATAATGACTTGGATTTTTTTTTAATAATAAAAAATTATTAAAAAAGAAGTTTAACATAAAAGCTAGGTTTGCAAAATAGGTGATTTTCTAGGGACACATTCCCTTTAAGGCTAAAGCCCCACGTAGTGAGCCGCAGCCAAAAAGCGCTACGGAAAAAACCACAGCAGAAACGCATCACGGTTTTTCCCGCAGCGCTTTTCATGGAAAGTCCGCAGAGTTTTCCTCTGTGTACTTTCTGCCCCTATTATACCTATATGGAAAACGCCAGTGTTTCTGTAGGTATAATCGACATGCTGCGATTTACAAAAATTAGCCAGAATTCCATCTACTTTGCAGTTACTGTAAAATGCTGTGGCCAAATCGCAGCGTTTACACTACATGGGGCCTTAGCCTAAAGGTGTTTTCACTGTACTGTTCACCTATCTGTAGGATAGGGGCCAGTCTGCTGTTTGAAGGGTTTTCGACACTCAGGCGGTCACTGTGACCACTTCATTGCTCATCTACTTGCATACCATCTACTTAGTAGCGTATGATAGGCCATCAATGTAGTGATCCTGGAAAACACAACTGACTAAGTACAACCTTGGTCGCCACCTGAACGAGATGATAAAGCAGCCATTGCTGTGTGGTGTGGATACAAAAGCTTACGATGTCTGACCACTTCCTACCACCATAGTTCCAGAAAATGTGTGGCCGCCAATGGGAAATATTTACATTGCACACAGATGGCTTGATTTTTTTCAGCCGTCTTATTGTATACATAACACATTATTCATTGGAGGCTATACTTAGCTTGCTTTCCTGGACTTGACATAGTGTAGTACTTATCCCCATGTACGTTGGAGCAGTGGCAGTCGCATACCATGCAGTGGTCTTTCTGGAACACATTCCACATCTCATGTCTCAGGCTTAATGAAGACCAGCTGGAATCTACGGTACTTGTAGCAGCAGAAATGAATCTCCCCCGTTATCTGTTACTACTCGCTTGCAGCTCTGGACCTTCAACTATTTAGAACAGATGTTAAATTGACGTAGTTGCTGCATTGAAAATAAACAAATAAGAGGAGGATTTGGCAAACGGCTTCTCTGAAGTCACTCCGAATAACCCATACTGTGTGTTTATATCGGTACGCATAAATAAATAACGCCGTTTATTTGGGAGGAAGCTCGCTGTACTCATAAGAACTTAAGGTTCCAGTGTCAGAAAGAGTCTTCAGAGCATTAGAACAAAGAAATATTGATAGAAAAATTAGGGGGGGAAATGTGGATACACTCTACATTTCACATCCACATTGGAAAAGTTGAGGTAGGGCGTAATTCACCCATGTGAAGACAGTGGACATCTCTCTATTGATTCATATCATAGAAAAAGACGGTTAGTTAGTTATGATCATGAGAAGTGGAATCCACCAATTTGGTTTCTACGTTCACAGTCCAACTTCTCCAATTTTGGATTCCCATCCTTTGTTTTTGCCTAGAAAAATACTGTTGGTGGGATTCTCACCAGAGAGCTGAAATTGGTTTGGCATGAGATCTCTGTGGAACCTTCACGTTTTTCACCCTTAAACCTTGGAAGGAGCTATGTTTTTTCCCGGTCTAGTTCCAAGGGTCCCGAGTAGTCATTGATCAGTAGCAGGTAGGCTGCTTGCGATGTCTGGGGTGGGAGCAGAGACAAACTCAGTAAAGATACTAGTCAAGATGTATCTAACTGGAGAAAGAGGTGAAGATGTAATCTAGAAGATGGGCCAAGGGTCGAAACCAAGAGATTGGACTACCAGTACCAAAGAAATTTGAAGGAGCAACACAAAGGCAGACTCTAGAGGCAAGGTCAGAGTCAAAATTGTAACGTGGTGCACACTGTGAACATGTTAGTTTGTTGCCCAGGGGGGGTTAAACCCCAGTCCCAACTGCACCTGTAGTGGTGATGGGGGGGCGCAGTGTTAGCAGAATAGTGTGCCGCAACTTGACATTTCTTTGTATTGACAGTATTGTTTATTTGTTATGTTGTGTCACAGGTTGTTATACTTGCACTATGTTGAATGCTCGTGTCACTTCAGTGCATATCATTGACGGACAGAGTTCTAGTACCTCTTGGAGCTCTTGAGGATGAACATTGTTGCACCATGAGTTGCACCATGGTAGACGTTGTATGTTGCTCTACTTTGGTCTGATTCACCAATGTCAGCGGTCAGTGGGCAAGCTTCGAAGACAGCTTGCTGCTGGAGGACAGCTTGAAAGGGGAGGATTTCGAGAGGCCTAGGGAACGTGAGGAGCCGAGTGGATAATTTGTAGGACAAGGAAGCTGGAAAGCTGGAAAGACTCCAGTTGGTCCTGTGAACTGATGCACCTCTATCGTACTCTTGGTAGATAGGAATAAAGGTTTTTACAATGCAGGAAGTGCATCCCCGGTGACAGCAGAAACGTGCTGTTCATCACCATGTCCTGGAGACCTGAAGAGTAACTTTACAACTCCACTGTGCTTGTCAACCCTGTTGAAGATTTGCTGTGTTACAAACATCTGCTGCAGTAAAGAGGAAACCACAATGAGGAGTCAGGTGTCACATGTGTCCTTTCTCCACTGGTGGGAGGCTCCAGATGATTTTCCAGGAATGGTGTCTGGGTGGCAGTCTGCAAGGAGACAGGATGGACACAGCAGGGCATTGGCCATGGAAGTGTGCAGTGTCAACCACATTGGGCAGACATATTGCTTCCATCCTGCTACTGGCAACTGGGCAACGCCACCTATCCTACAAAGACAATAGATTAGCTCAATAGACTGTACCTTAATTCTCAGGCAATGATGTTCAGCTGGTTTCCTACTAAAATATGCCTGGAAACAGGAAAGCGATGAGTGGGAGATCTTTACTTCAGTGGGGAGAAGTGAGCAACTGCTACTGGGGGTATCTACAAAACATGCCCATTTTGGTTAAACTCATCATGTTCCCGTGGGCCATGCCAGTATTTGTTTGCAATGTGCCAGCAATGAGTCCATTGATTGGCTGTAGCAGTCATGTGAGCAACAGCGCATGATCTTTTGCAGCCTGTAAGGAGAGATTGACTGGGGACCTCCAGAGCATCGGCATGTGATTGGCAGGGATTAAAGAAGTGACCCGTGGATTTGTGGATTTTTTTTTCTTTTTCTTTTTTTTTTTTTTTTTAATAAATTGTGGCTTTTTTCAACAACCAGACAACCACTTTAGATTAAGATTCCCATTTTATCACCTGACTTTCCAACATGTATTTGTATTGGGTTGCTAGTGCTTACATTGTAATATATCTGCATTGATGTGGATGTTTTTTTCACATGGAAAAATGTTTCCCATAGGAACCATATCACTTTTTTTAATTGAAGATTAGATGGCCTATGCTTAGGATATGTGATCAATAGATTGGCAAAGTTCTGATTTCCCGAAACCTTGTGTCATACACTGCAAACAGAAAGTAGAGGAGAATCTGCTCCACAAATCTTTCTCTTTCACTCATGGGCTTTGTATGCACTTTCCAAAGATGTTTTTCTTCTGTCTGTCCAAGGCTCCTTTATTGAGAAAAAACAACTTTTTAAAATATGCAACTTAGCTGTAATGGGCTAAAGCCCATGTACAGGCCTTGTAGATCCACCCAGCTAAAGATGAAGCCCAGCCCTCTGTCCAGGCTTAGTGGAAACTTCAGCAAGCACAAATGCATGTACTGCGCATGCGTGTAACGTCACTCTACACCCGGAAGTGCCACAACCTGGACTTATATAATAATAACTTTTTTAAAAAATTTAATTTGTATTTTTTTTCATCACACCATTTTGGGGGTACACACAGGGGATGAAAGGAAATTCCCCCAAAATTCTAGGGTTTAATTTTTATGTTTACCATTAACTTTATCCTGACAATACAAAATTTATATATATCTTTTTTTTCATTTTTGTTGTCCCCATATTCTAAGATCATTGATGAAATTGGCTGAGGGCTTGTTTTTTGTTTTTTTGTTTTTGGGTCGATCTGTAGTTTTTAATAGCATCATTTTGGGATATAGTAAATGCAGTTTTTGATAACATTAATTTTTTTGGGGGAAGTGAATAAAAAAATTAATTCTAGCACTGTTTATTATATAATGTTATAGTTCAGGTTGTTACTAATTATGTAAAATTTTTTAAAAATCTTTCTCCCATAAAAAACGACTGATAAATGAAAAAAAATATATACTGAAGACCTTGGCTGCCATGGAAATTGCATCGAGTAATGGGGGGGTAATGAGATGTGACTGATTAGATGTCATGGTTACCATTGACCAGGGTTAGGATCTACTCAGGTCACGTTTTTTACATCTGTTTAACAGATGTAAAAAACGCACACAAACGGAGGGCCATCCGATTACATAGACATCAAAGAAAAAAAAAAAACTGACCCTTTTTTTTTTTTTTTGAAGGACACAAAAATGTAGTATACCTTTTTAACTGTCTGAAAAAATGGACCGGATGGCATCTGGTTTTGCATCCCATTTTGCATCTGTTAAACTAATGTAAAAAACGTAATCTGAATAGAGCCTTAAACTACCAGGATAAGAGCTATCTACGATCCTGACCGTTGTAGCCTTGTCTTAATGTACAGCTGATACCTGCAGTGTATATATCCCTGGCTTGGTTCCTGGGCCCACTCAATCCTCGTGGTGTTAAGCCGTATTTGTATGATGGAGGGCGACAACAGGTTATGTTGGGCTAAAAAAATTGGCTAATGTGTATGACACATACATAGAAATGAGATTGTACGTCACACTGTGTTTTTCCAGGTTTTACTTGACTTGAGATTTCCTTTAATCCTAACGTCAGAATAGAAAAAGAACAGGACATAACATGCAGTGAAGATGGCAGAGTGATTTTACCACGAGAGGAACGACAAAACACTGTATCTGTGTGTCATGTTCTTAAGTATCACTGCTCTGACACATTTGGTTTCTGTTCTTCGTGCTTACAGAAATGTTCTCTTCTCTCCAAGCCTTTATTTCATTATGATCCCTTTTTTTCAGTGAATGAGATGTTTTCTCTATTTACACACATAGAACATAAAATGCAAATGTCAAAAAGGGGAAGAAAAAGATCAATTTTACATGTTTCATACATATGCATTTAATATGCGCTGGAGTCCTGGGTTCGAATCCTGCCACGGACAACATCTTGGTGGAGTTTGTATGTTCTCCCCGTGTTTGCGTGGATTTCCTCCCACACTCCAAAGACATACTGATAGGGAATGTAGATTGTGAGCCTTATATGGGACAGTGACTGTCAATGTCTGTAAAGCGCCGCAGAATATGATGGCGCTATATAAGTAAGCATAATAAATAAATAAAATAAATATGGCTCAAGGCAACGGATCGCAACAATGACACTGGAGACTAGCTCAGGCCAAGTCATTTTATGGTAGAAACCTATATCTGGAAGTTTTGAAGATCCGTCAGTTCATTAGAACGGGCCAGTAACTGCGGGGAGGTTTAGGGACTGCATAGTGGTAACTTGGTTGTAGCAACATTGGGGTTTAGGAGAGGTGTTTGGCGGGTGTTTAACCCTGTTTGTAGCCCCCATACCTTTGCTGGCTGTTTCCGGTTCAGGTGGTATAAGACAATTGCCACATCTGGAGATGACCGTCCTTGCTGGGACATTTAAAGGGGTTTTCCCACGAACATAATCATATTTAAATTTGTAGACAAGTAAAAGTGAAACATTTTTGCAGATATAAATAATTAAAAATTTTACTGAGTTTTAAAGATTTTCTCTAACCATCTTAGTGGTGACATCTTTTGTCTTGATCGGTTGTCAATACATACAACCATGAATGCGGAAACTTTCTATGATCTGGGACTTCTTTGAAGGATGGTGAGAACCAGCCATGATGTCCTTATTGTGTCTGGGTTATCTTCTCATACATGTAGTGTCCCTGCCTGATATTCGGTCCACAATAAGGACATCATGGCTGGGTTTCAGAGTATACAGTAAAAAGTTCATAGTTGTATCTATTGGCAACCGATCAAGACAACAGACTGTCACCATGGTTAGATGGTTAGAAAAAATCTGCAAAATTTTTAATTATTTTTATTTGCAAAAATGTTTAGCTTTTAATTCTCTGCAATTTTAAATATGATTATGTTCATGGGTAACCCCTTTAAGAAGATAAATCCATTTGCCCCAGGCCATTGGTTCCATTTTATAACACCACAGAGGCTTAAAGGGGTTGTCCAGATAAATATTAAGAGACAAATGTTAGGTTGTACAATTTTACAAATATACTTTCTGTATCAATTCCTCCCGGTATTCTAGATCTCTGCTTGCTGTCATTTTTTCTTTACTTCCAGTGAATAAAAATCAGTACATGGTCATGTGATATACAGTCCACGGTCATGTTATATACAGTCCATGGTCATGTGATATACAGTCCATGGTCATGTAATTTATGGTCCATGGTCATGTGATATATGGTCCAGGGTCATGTGATGAACACACAGGTGCACAGCTTGCTACAGTCTTAGTAAGTAATTAGACACCTACCTGGTAACGAGCTGGGCACCTGTGTGTCCATCACATGGACTGTATATCACATGGCCATGGACTGTATATCACATGACCATGGACTGTATATCACATGACCATGGACTGTATATCACATGACCATGGACTGTATATCACATGACCATGGACTTATTTTTATCCACTGGAAGTAAGCAGAATGAATGACAACAAGCAGAGATCTAGAAAACTGTGAGGAATTGATACAGAAAGTATATTGGAAAATTTTCATTATACAAACAATAACATTTGTCTCTTGATATTTGTCAGAAACTGGACAACCCCTTTAAAATAACAAACTGTGCATACTCACCTCTCCGTTTGGCCAGGGATCCAGCCGACAGCTTCCGTTTGGTCTCCAGTCTTTCAGACCATGAGTGGAGTCTGAGGAATCTTCCGGAAATCACCCTTTAACCTTTATGCAGGAATCTGGACTTGCCTACATTAGTTGCCTCATAGAAGACAAAACTTTTTTTTTTAACTAATTTGCCCATCTCAGTAAACTACATCCTTAACCTAAATATATCATTATATTATTGGTACCTAAAAAAAAAAAAAAATCCAGAAACTTTTTGACCTTTTTGAACTTTTTACGTAGGACCCCTCTGTCCGCTCCGGCTGTCTGTGACATCACTGATTCCTCTCTACTCCTGCTGCATTACACAGAGTAGAGCAGAGTCGGTCATGTGACTGACAGTAGGTACCAAGCTGGTAAACTTTTTTTTCCTCAAAATAACCCCCTTAAATTGGAGATTGGTGGGGATCAGACACCCAGGCCCCACACTAGTCAGCTGATTTTAGGACAGTGTGCTATACTTATCATTCATTTATATGAGGCCATCATCTTCTTTGGTTGTATAAAATTTGGTATAAAAGTACAAGTTAGAAAATAAAAAATAACCAAAGAAGATCAATTTCAGATATGACTGGAACAAAGCTTAAATGCAGCTCTGGCTTTGGAGGTAAACTGAAAGATTAGGGAACTGTAGTACAGGGGAAAGTCCAGTAAAATCTGTAGTTCCCTATGGAGATTTTGCATCCTATAGCTTGGTGAAAGACGTGAGGACAGGGGCTCCGATTGTATTTTCTGTCCCTTTCAGGGGTTGCTTGCACACACTATTCTTAATCACTGATAGGTAGTTCTGGTATTCCCAACTTATTTTTATGACTCCATTTTCCACTTCTAACACTGCATCACGTATGGAGATTACATGTCCGTGCAGGTTCTCACTATCCTTTCACAGAAGAACCAGACCAAGAAGAAAAGATGATTGTATGCCCTTGCTGGAGCCCTTCATGCTCCCTTATTCCTGAATTATTATTCAGGCCAACTATTCGCTTACTGCAACCCTAAGGCCACTGCTTAGGAACGCCTGATGCCAGCATTTGGTCTGAGTCTGTTGTACAGCTGGTTTATGCCAGCCTGTAGCGTGTGCCTCATATATTGTAGACCAGGGGTACTCAACTAGTTTTAGTAAAGGTCAATTGACCGGTTCTGCCATCAAGTTATGGTCCAAGCTGAACACGTCCAGTATTTACAGTATTTTATGGACAAAAAGGCGCATCGGAGTATAACTCTCAGCCCAGGTTTAGACAAAAAAAATTAGGAAAAAATATTTCCTAATGTGGTATTATACTGTGTGCGGGGGGCACTAATGTGGCATTATACTGTGTGTGGGCAACTAAGGAGCATTATACTGTGTGCAGAGACACTAAGGAGCATTATACAGTGTGCAGGGGCAGTAAGTGGCATTATACTGTGTGCAGGGGCAGTAAGTAGCATTATACTGTGTGCAGAGACACTAAGGAGCATTATACAGTGTGCAGGGGCAGTAAGTGGCATTATACTGTGTGCAGGGGCACTAGGGAGCATTATACTGTGTGCAGGGGCACTAGGGAGCATTATACTGTGTGCAGGGGCAGTAAGTAGCATTATACTGTGTGCAGGGGCACTAGGGAGCATTATACTGTGTGCAGGGGCACTAAGGAGCATTACACTGTGTGCTGGGGCACTAAGGAGCATTATATTGTGTGCTGGGGCACTAAGGAGCATTATACTGTGTGCAGGGGCACTAAGGAGCATTATACTGTGTGCAGGGGCAGTAAGTAGCATTATACTGTGTGCAGGGGCACTAGGGAGCATTATACTGTGTGCAGGGGCAGTAAGTAGCATTATACTGTGTGCAGGGGCACTAGGGAGCATTATACTGTGTGCAAGGGCACTAAGGAGCATTATACTGTGTGCTGGGGCACTAAGGAGCATTATACTGTGTGCAGGGGCACTAAGGAGCATTATACTGTGTGCAGGGGCAGTAAAGAGCATTATACTGCGGGTGGGGGCACTAAGGAGCATTATATGGTGGGTAGGGCCATTAAGGAGCATTATACTGTGAGTGGGGGCATTAGGGAGTATTATACTGTGAGTGGAGCATTAGGAAGTATTGTAGTGTGGGTGGGGGCATTAGGGAGCATTATAGTCTGGGTGGGAGCATTATGGAGCCTTATACTGTAGTGGGGGTATTATGGAGCATTATACTTTGGGTAGGGGCATTATGGAGTATTATACCACCTATCAGTTGGCTTACTTTGTGACTGGAGTTGGCTCCAGAATTTTAATGCAAATCTAATGCATATAGCCTAATTTTAAGGGTTTTCTGGAACTTGCGTATTGATGACCTACCCTTAGGCTGACACCTGGAACCCCACCGATCAGTTGTTTGAAGAGACCATAGAGCTCTTCCCTGTGCAGATGGTGTCACAGTCATTGATTACATAGTACACAGTAGCTCGGTCCAGTGCTATTCAAGTGAATGGGGCTGAGCTGCAATACCAAGCACAGTCCCTAAAATATGTATGGTGTAATATTATATTGTATACAAATAACCATGCCAAATAGTGCTTAATTATAGAGTATAATGTACAAATGAAATGCCAGTGTTGTCTGAATAACACTTCCATACAGTGCTATACAGTGGCGGCACAACCATGCTCTGCACTAATAATATACTATACAATGCAGTAGTAGTAGTGCCAAACAATGCACAAGTAAATATCCGTATACAGTGATTAAACATCAGCTCTATATATACATAAGTTCATCTTGTATTAAAGGGGTCTGCATTTTTTTGTATGGCCTATCCTTAGCATAGACTATAAATTGGTGGCGGACATCAATGGGTGCTGAGCTGCAGTAACTACCTTTTTATTCTAAGGATAAGCCACAAAAAATAAAATTTGGGACAATCCTTTTAAGATTTGTAGCAGAGCAGGGTTATGTGTTTGCGGCTCTGTTCTCCCTGTAGCAGCTGCTGAAAACTTCCTAATTCTCCATGCACACATCTCAGTGTGCCATCCAAGGGGGCATCCGAGGGTCCATTCCGTTTCAATGAAAATAGAGCAGGTTCTATTCTGTTCCGTTTCATTGGCACAGAACGGATTGGAAGCCCCCATAGAGGTAAATGCATAGCAAAATGTATTCGGATGTCACTCTGAGTGTCAGCTGATTGCATTCCTCCGCAATCTTGGCCCCAATTTCGATGCACACTCGGTCATGTGTATGGGGTCTAAGGAGAGATTACCAAAATCGTGTGCAAGTGCCAGATCTGTGGTTGAAATGGCATGGATGAAGCATGGATGATGTCTGTGTGCTGCCCGTACCTCCATGGACCCAATGATTTTCTTTAGTGAGCCCAGGCTGTAAAATGGACAGGTATAGGACCTGAATTTTGCACCAGGCTCACTGCCCCATACATGGGCCAGTAATATTACATGGACATGTGTACGAAGCCATTCTAACAATAATGGGTACATCCTTAGGATGTAGCTTCGTGGGCTTTAGGCAAGTGGATTGGAATAGGTTGCAGCCTGTCTGCACATTGTGACTGCTGTGAAGAGTGCCTGTATTCTGCTCATGGTACGGGAAGGACAGAGAAAAGAATTGATCTGTAGATCTTCTTCCCTATTGCCCACATTAAAGGATCAATGTAGATAAAAGCATATGCAATGCCTTACAATACAGTATACAGTAGGTATGATAAAGAGGATCTGTTCTGCCGTTGGCAGCCGATACATCCTATAAGTAGTAATGATACCATTTCCTCTAGGGCACCATATAATGGCAGTCATAGGGGTTGTCACTTCCCACTCCCATCATAATAGATGTCCTGGCTGTAGCTGACTGAATCTGAATTGAGGCAGAAAATAATAATAATTTAGGGGTCATTTTTAATTGCCCATTTACGTTTGTTTTTAGAAAACATTGAAACACCTCCATTTGACCTCCTGAGAGAAGACCACCCCCTTATCTAGACCAGATTTCAGATGGCAGATTTTCACTTCCACCATATATTATGCACACTGGCCATCTTCTTTGAGATCACCCTGATAAAAGATGACTTTTCAATGTACACATATAGATAGCCCCAGATTTTATCTGGACATCGGTCCGAGCTTTGTATTGATGCACTATTTTATCTTACCACCATGGGGTTGTGGAATAAACACTTAGGCCTTATGCATACGGCCCTGCCGCTCCTGAGGATAGGCTATAAAAATAAAATGAAGCCCGGTCAATCCCTTTAAAGATGACCTTTCATGTCCTCTGGCATATATATGGCTAGAAAGCTGACAGTGTGCTGACTCCAGTGCACTGCCGTTATGCGCTCGGGTGCCGGAGATATCGGTGCCGTTAGTTTCGGCACTGATATCCCTTTACCGTCAGAATGGCGGACCTTACAGCTTATTGTCATTGCTGGGAAGTAATGAATCTCCCCCCTAACAGTACAAGGCTATGGAAGAATACTGTCGGGGGGGTGTTCCTTACTGTCCAGCGATGACGCTAGGCTTTAAAGCTCGCCCTTCTGACAGTGATGGGATATGATTGCCGAAACTAACGGCACCGATATCTCCGGCACCCGTGTGCATACCGGCAAAGCTGACCTACTGCAGCTTGAAAACCCAGACCACCAGTCTGCACTGCATTTTTTTTGCACAGTTTGTGGATAACATTTGGTTAAATCTTATCCACTTGGCTTCTGCTGTACATTGCGGATTAGCCATTGGCAAGTCTACAGTGGCTAATATTGAGCATTTCTTGCTGTGTTAGAATTCAAGAAAATTCACTAGTGATTTTCCTTGAAAGAAAGAAATCAGACAGCAGCGCATTCACATGGAGATGAAGAAACTGCAAATTTTCCACTGTGGAATTGCAGGCAGAAAATCTGCAGTGTATACTGTAGCAACAAAGTGGATGATATTGCTGTAGGAAAAATCAATACTGGAAATTGATCTATGGGATGGATATTTAAATCTGAAGCCTGTCGATTTATGTAGTGGATTTTCAGAGTGAATTTCATACCTTTCAAAGAGAGGGGGGGAAAACCGTGGCAAATCTGCAGCAAATTTGCATGGAATTCAAGCAGATTTTGCAGCAGTTTCCATAGAATTATCCCATGTGAATGTACCCGAAGGCGACCACACAAAATGGGTCTGCTGCGGGACGGCAAATGCGGACATCCTGCAGTGGACCTAGCTGTGGCAAAAAAAGATTTCACTGCAGCTTTTAGTCATGATTCACGGGCGGCTGGCCTAGTGTTCAACTTTTACATTGCAAAGATTGAAAACTGCGGCTGAGCACGCAACAATAATTGACATGCTGCAGCTTCAAAACCAGCAGCGCAAGACAATTGTTAGGCTGAGGCCCCACGTTGCGGAAACGCAGCTTTTTTGTTGCAGATTTTGTTGTGGTTTTTTGAGCCAAAGCCAGCAATGGCTACAAAAGGAATGGTAAATATATAGAAAGTTCTTATACTTCTACCTTCTGCTTAATCCACTCCTGACTTTGGCTCAAAAAACCGTTGCAAAATCTGCAACAAAAAAAGCTCCATTTCCGCAACGTGGGGCCTTAGCCTTAAGTGGATTTTTCATGTCCTCTAACATTGGCAGTTTTATATACCGATGGAAAGCTGGCAGTGAGCTGAAGTCATCTTTGCCGGTATGAACCACTGTTGCAGTGATATCGGTGCCGAAACTAACGAGGGCTTATTCGCTGTGTGACAAGTTGTACTTTTATTTGCCACCATTTTGGGTACATATAATATTTTGATTAGCTTTTATTAATGTTTTTGGGGGGTCTGTGTGAAAAAACCCACAATCCTATCATAATTTTTCTTTTTATTGTGTTCGCTCTGCATTATAAATGACATGGCAGCTTTGTTCGACTGGTCATTACAATTACGGCGATACCATATTTATATTGGTTTTTATTACGTTTACCGCTTTTACAAATAAAACGTCATTTTTTGAAAATGATGGATTTTCCTGGGGTCACCGTATTCTTTTTTTGGTTCAATAATTTTTATTTTTTTAAAGTTTTGCATAAGAAAATTACAAAAACAGACTCTTAGGTTAACTTTTTTACTGTACTGTTGACGGAGATATGTCAGGGATCTTTATTTGCTGGAGAAGTTGTACATTGTATTGTTATTTTTTTGGGGGAAGTGAGGTAACCAAAATATGTTAATTTGCACATTGTGGTGTTTTTTTTTCTAGTGGGTTCACTGTACGGGATATATAACATTATTTTTGGATAGTGGGGGTTTATACGCAAATGGGGATACCTAACATGTTTGTTTATTTTTTATTTATGTTATGTGTTTTTTTTAACTTTAAAGGTGTTTTTTTAAACTTTTTATTATTGGTTTATTTTTTATTCTTTATTTTAACTTTTTTATTGCAGCACATCACATATAGGCTTACTATGTGTGATGGGCATAGGCAGTCAGGAGGCCGTTGCTCAGCCTCCTAGCTGCTAAGGCAACCCCTCAGACCCCACGATAACGCGGGATCCGAGGTGTGGCGATCTTGACTCGGGGCCCTCTGGATGCCGTGATTACTATTGATCATGGATCCGAGGTGTTAATCCACTGGAGTCGGAGTATCTTCTCACTCTGGTGGCTGGTCCCGGGCCTTGGCTGTTAAATGCCTTCTACTGCACTGATACATTACCTTGTAGAGGATTAATCTTAGGAGTCATGCACACGACCGAGTGTGCAGCCCAAGGCTCTTCTGAGGGGGCTTCCAATGCCCTGTTTCATTCCAATTTTTATAGAACAGGTCCTATCCTGCTTTGTGCCCCTACTGAAATCAATGGAGGACAGATGGTCATCCATGTGCATTCCATTAAAAAATAATCAGACCACCCTTGGCCTGCACACTCGGTCTTGTGCATGAGACCTAAAGTTATATTGGCTGTTACACGGCAGCATTAAAGTCAATGTAAGTGAATGGTGAAGTAAGTCTATTCACATGACCATTATTTTGGTATTGGGGTTTTGTTCAGGCTTTTTAATGCAGTTTTTGAAGACAAAATCAGGATCAAAAAATGTGAGAAAGTGGGAGGTCGGACGGTACATCTCTCGTTTTCATTCACTCATTCCTGTTTTTGGCTCAACAACTGCAGAAAAAAAACTGATGAAAACCAACATGTGTGAATATAACCTTAGGGTAAGGACACACATTCAGCTTTTTTGAAAACAAAACCAGAAGTGGATTATGCAGGGCAATAACCGATAAAGGACAGACAATAATTCTCCTCTTTTTCCAATCTACTCCTGGTTTTGACTGCAATAACTGCATCAAAAAACCTGACCTTACCCTTACTGTTCCCCCAGATGGGGCCACTAGTCCTTTTGGATGTGCTGGTATTTCTGTACATTTTACTATACGGTCACCTATAACAGATTTATTTTGTATGTTTTTTTGTGTGGATTTTTGCAATCCCTTCCTTAGCCTTATAGCTTGGGTTCAGTTCTGTGACCCTCTACACGTCGATCGTAGCAATACGTATTACTTGTGCATCCATTCTTAGCTTTCCGAGCTCAGGCCATGTCGATACATAGCAGACACTCGTATGTAGAATCTACAACCACGCATAATTATTACAGCGCAGTGAATGGCGGTGAAGAAGGGAGGGAGGCCAGCTGTCAATCATCGGCTTCTTTAACCCTTGCATTCTACCCCAGGTTCTTCGATAACACCTGGGCCTACAGTAACCCATCCTGCTGCGTGGATTTTTACACAAAACGTTCTTATCCTTTGCAACTGTACTCTACGCAGTGTGGGCATCATTGACAAATCTCTGCTTAGGTGAATGCACAGCTTGCTGGCTGGAACACACTGAAGGTTCATTCTGCTTCTGGGAGTGGTTTCAGCCATGTCCCCTCCTCACTAGAGGCAGCACTGAGAGCAAAACAGGAAGGAAGGAGCCCAGCAGAGCAGAGCAGCAGAGCTGGAGCACACACCACTCTATGTATACCCAATGCTAGGAGCCTGCACACAATGTGCTGCTGCTGCTGGAGATGAGGCTGCCCATGCCCAGGATCTATGCAACAAGAGGGCAGCTGCTTGTCAAGGAAGCTTGCTAGGAACAGAGATGTGTGATCTGCACTGCACTCATTCCTGATCATGGAGATTGAGAACATTGTGGCTAACACTGTGTTGCTGAAAGCCAGGGAAGGTAAGAGGAGGCAGTGTGGGTAGGTGGGTGGGGAGCAGCAATGAGCACAGGCTGCTGCTCCATCTGCATGTAGACAGGCATGTATGGTATGTGCATAGGGGGCGATTGCTCTTCTTTGCATCTCAGCATTGCTCCCTGGGTTATGGCATGAATACCGGCGGGGGCAATGCAGGGGAGTACTGGTGGCTTCATGTAATGACTCCTGCACAGGCCAGCTCATCAATAATCTCCTATGCAGCAGCTAGTGCATCAACCTGTGGAAATACGGAGCTGACCGCCGCTGCTGCAGAACCTCATTGATTTATAACCACGACTACCTTAGTGGCAGGTTAGAGTACGGTGCTATTCATGTCACGTTAATGGGATTCTGGTCATATGACACAACTTTGGCACGGTCCAGATCATGGAATGTGTTTTATTTTTTATTATAATAGGTTTATTTATTATAATTTAATTTATTTATTTTTTATATATATTTGTCCACAAAAGCAATGATTGAATCTGCTTTCTATTAGCTTGTCGCACAATTGCGTTGCATTAGCAGCTTTTGCGTGACACCTTGCGTAGCTTAACATTAACCTATACACTGTGTTATTGCACAACACTCCTGCTCCATACTGCTTGCTTCTGTAAGGATTAGATCTTACCATGTTTCTTTGGTACAATTCACATTAGTCACATTATCGCTGACTTCTACAGAAAGTGACAATGTAGATAGGACTGAGACTTGTTGTTCAGCACTGTCCCGCTGTACGCAGTACATAACCGAGAGCCAGCCAATGATTTTTGTGGGGTATAAAATTGTTCGCTAGTGACTGCTGTCACTTTTTAGACAGCTTGCTGCGCATTAAAACTTTTTCTCACAATTATCTACTTCTTGTGTCAGAAGTCCTCTGAAATTGTCGGCCTTCTGTCTTGACTATGCAAAGGTTTTCCACGTGATAATTCTTAGTAAATTTATAGACACAACATAACCCACCGCATGTGCGTTTCTGGGGCTGGTAGTGCAGGGGTGACTGGTTGGAGTTATGGGTTCGTAGTGTCGTTCTGTCACATACTTTGTGCAACTTTTTTCCACTTGAGGGAATATAATAGAGAATGGTACTCTAGCTGCATATTGTGCCCACTTGGGTGCTGTTTTTGCATATCTTTGGATTGAGCTTCATTGATATTTGGGACCATTTGCACACAATGGAGGATATTTACTAAGAGTGGCGTATATACTCCGCCAGTGGTTATGGAATTTTAATATATCATGGTCAGTTTCTTGGCCGATTGAGAAATAAAGAGCGGATAATAAACTCCGCCAGGAATTGTTTTGCGAATACGTTGCACTCCCTTAAGATACGTTTCTGGATTGATACATCCTTCAATATCAAAGCTGGTTCTTGCTGCTGGTACCTTTCACATTCTGTTACTCTCTGGTATTGAAAAGGTTAACTTGCACCCAATGTAGGGCATGTTATGTTTTTGTTATCTATATTACATTTGGTAATGCTTTTGCTCGTTCATACTTCATGGTGGTTGTGACTTCCATTAGAACAATGCTATTTTTCACTTGTTTATTTTTGCATTGAACTTCTACTCTTGCTTTCGTCTGAGACTTATTTTGAGCAAGTAGCCGGTTATCTTTGTACGCCACAAAGTCGTAAGTGTTTCCACCCTTGTCGATAAGGTCTATTCTAGATGTTATGCCATCACAAGACTGTTGCACCCATAAGAATCTATCGAGTCTTCCTTTTTTTTTTTTTTTGGTGATACAATGAGATTATTAAAATGCTCAACAGTTTAGCCACGAAAGAAGTGAGTATGTTGAGTATAGCGCCAACATATACTGCAGCACTTTACAGAGGTCATCACTCACTGCCTCCATTGGGCTCACAATCTGAATTCCCCCTTGGGAACATATGGAGAATATATAAAGCCTTGCAAGGCAACAGAGCTGCAGTGTCCCCCCTATAGGAGCAGTGTCGGATTGACCCACTAGAGTACCAGAGGATCCTCCGGTGGGCAAGGCTTTAACACGATAATAATCCAGCAGAAGACATCCAAATCTAAGGGTACTATTTCCTAAGGGTTGTTGGAGGGTGGGCCTTCAGAATAATTTTATCTGGTGGGCCCAAGGAACCTCAGTCCAACACTGCACTGGAGTATGTTTCACGAAGGAGCAAGGGAAGAAGAACCAAGGAAATTCAAGTTGAAGTCAAATGATGGATATATTGCTTATATTTTCAGGTTCTAGGTTCACCTTTGGTCAGCTGAGGAACCAATGTTACACTAAATATACACTGTATGGTACAATTTTTTTTTTTCCCCTGTGATACAGACACATAATAGCTTCCATCTTACGGCTACAGCATCCAGATCTCACATGGTTCAACTGAACTGGGCTTCTATGGTGACCTAAGATCAGAGTGGTAGGACAGGACCTGTATGAGGTCAGCTTCACAAGGGCTTTTTTTGTCCGGAAAATACGGTCCCTATATTGGCTGTGTTTCTTGGACTGCACACTGTCTGGAGACCTGAACTCCCAGTACCATAGTCATCTATGATGGTGTAAGTCACTACCTCGCCACAGGAGTACTGTCCTGTCCTGTAAAAATATTACCATTGCGAGGTAGTGACGCATAGCATAGTCATCTATGACGTATACATCATCATCCATGATAGTGCAAGTCTAGCTCCGATATACAGAATATGTGTTGCGAGTTATTTTCTTGACCATTGATGCCAAGTGCTTATTTTCAACCTACAGCCAGCTGAAAATTTCCAACATGGCTAGTATATATTTTTGTCAGACTTACATTTGTTGTAGGCCTTTGCAAATGGTTGTGGCCAGCCTTGACATCATCAAAGTCGTGTGTCAGGAGGGATTCATGACGTATTGGCACCATTGTATACCCCTATAAAAGCATACAGTTGGTCATAGGCTCAAATGTAAAAAAAAATTACAAAAACAGGATAGTTCTTTATAGAACAGTATAGTATACTATACAACAATAAAAGGTGAAGTGACGTATCAGCCTGGCGGACCCTTAATGGACACCCTTCTGGAATTTGTTAGAAGACCTTTGGATATGTTTTATGTCAACATTGTGAGATTTCCTGGTGTATACACTCAGTCCTTATTCACATGTCAGTGTTTTGTGTCAGTGACCTGTGTTTTTGACCCGTTCCTAACATGTGAATAAGACCTCCTTGTAGAGCTGCAATCTGATGTGAACAGAGCTTTAAGCCAGTGTTTTGCTACCCTGTAGATAGAATGTAGTTTGCTGTGTGACCATCAGCAGGACTCAGAGGGGGAATCTGGAATTTCTAATGGTACATTGTATGGTTTGATGGTGAATTGAGGTGAATCCAGACGTCGAGTGCCAAAGATTATGCGCTGGTTTCCTGCCCAGTCTGCAGCAATAATAAAATACAAGTACTGAAGTCGACATTTTCCCAGCATGTATATTGTATAGATACAGCTCCTTTAGTACAGACTAAGGCTAAAACCATGTGTAGAAAAAAAGCTGCAGAAAAAAACTTCTGTGAAAAAACCAGTCCCAAAAATTGCTTTCAATTTAGTGCTTTTCTATTGCGTTCTGCATTTTTGTCTCCCCACATATAAGTCTATGGGGAAATTGGAGGTAAAATGAACATGCTGTGTTTTTTTTTTTTTTTCAAAAATGTGCAGGATTTTGAAAACACGAGGGCAAATTTATTAAGACTGGCATATCGTACGCCAATAAACATTTTATTAAACTTGGCTGTAAAATTTAAAGGGGTTGTCCAGGATAACCTGTTTTTGGTAAGGACGCCAGGGAACATGAAAAAACAAACAAACCCATACTTGCCTGTCCCCGGTTCTCAGGTGTCTCCCACTGCGGTCCGGTCCTGCTGCTCTGGTGTCTTGTTTTGTCAGAAGTACTCGCCGCACGTGACCGGTGAAGCCAATCAGAGGCCTAAGTAAAGCAACTGTGATGTCACTTGCATACATCATCTGTGCATCCCGCAGTTGATTGGCAGTTGATTGACCTCAGCGGTCACGTGCAGCGAGGACTTCCGCCAAAACAAGACATGGGAGCAGCAGGACCGGACTGCGGTGGGAGACACTGGAGCACCAGGGACAAGTTGAGTAGGAGTGAGTTAGTTTTTTTTTTTTTTCCCCTTCCCCGGCCTCCTTACCAAAAAAAGTATTATCCTGGGCAACCCCTTTAAGTGTAAATTTTAAAAAAAAAAAGCACAAAAAAAAAAAAAAAAAAAAAAATGTCCAACTGATATTAAGTGTCATACGAGAAATATAAATATATTATGTCACATAGTCACACTTCACGGACTCCTTTGCATGTAGCATTGCGTAACACAATGAAGAAGTAGGGAGATTAACCCTTTCAGGCGGTACCCACGTTACATAAACGGCAGCGGTATTGCGAGTCGGCGCTGTTTCTTACAATTGGTAATGTGTTCTGTATTACCGCAGTGATGTAGTGTGCAGGAGCTGAAAAACATTAGCTCATTTGCTGTGGGGCCTCACAACTCATTTTCAGAATCCCAGAGGCACACAAGTACTTAAACATATTCCTGAGAACATTTCTAACTTTAGATCCAACTTGCTATATTTAACCTGGCTATCTGAATTTCTTGCCTATTATCCGGCCTGTATTGTACATTCCAGTAGAGTAAAGTCCAGAGGCAGCCATGAGGGGAGGCGATTGGTCACCAATGAGGAGTGATCTGCCTTAAGAAGAACAATTCCGTCCACATTACTAGATAAGTGAATTTCACAGGTTCAACCCATTCACTGTTCAACCCATTCAGTCAATGTCTTGGCTGGCTATTCGGCTAAGCCCCCTGTCAGGGGGAGACCTGGATGTCACAAAAGGTAGAAGGAGAACGTTCTTGCATATGACATTCGGGAAATGTCTCACGGGGTAGAAGGGGGACAATGTTCCCCAATGTCTTCTTTCCTTAGGCCTAATTCACATAGTAGTATTTCACTCATCGATATTTGGAAGCTGTAAGTGGACCCTCCAGAATAGGGGTGCACCCAGGATTTTCTAGAGGATAGTACCATCACTTCCATAGCATGACCAACTTTCTTCACTTATTTACCCTCTCAACATTGCTCACCTTTAGGAAAAAGGAAACCTCTGCAATGTGATCTTTTTGAGGTCGGACATTGACTCTTAGCACTGCAGAGACAATTACCTGGCCTATAAGACTCCTTACCCCAACTTGAGGTCTTCACAAGGATCAACATTAACCCACATATCCCCCTTAGGCTGTGTTCACATTAGTGTTGTTTAATCCGTTCTTTTCCGTCGTAAGACCATAAGGATGGATTAAACCATAAAACTGATCCGTTTAATGATGGACAACAAATCCCAAGGCACCTCATTGACTCTAATGGGGTCCATTGGGTATCCATTATTTTTTTTTTTCTCTACCATTGCTGGATGAAACAGTTGAACTTGTAGTACTCCGACACAGATATGAAAAGAGTCTAACGTTTGCTTTCCTGATCGTAAGGTCATTCATTTTAATGAAGCCTTGGGACAATCCATAAGCAAGATGTCTGGTCATAGCCGAACAAGATTAACTTTGTGTGGGAAAACCGATAAGTCCAAAAATTGTTTAGTTGGCAATACTCTAACATGATCTTATAGGAATGGTTCAGATTACGATAAAAAGAGTCCTCCAAGTAAAAAGAAATTGACAGTTGCTTAGAATTTTTTAATTTTCTCCTGTAGCTTTGCACACGGCGGGTGCACTCGTGCCAGTATTATAAATGGAACATGGTAGGTGGGGACTCAGTTACAGATTTTGGGCCCAGGACCTTCAGGTTGCGCCCTTGATTTGCTGACTTATCACCATACACACTTGTTCTATGGTAGTTTCCCCTGAATTGGTGGCAGCTTGTAGTCTGCTGACGGGCCTGTCGCTAACTGCAGTGATTTTGGTACCACGACAACTTACTGTAACCGTCATTTACGCAATTTCTTAAATTTTTGTTTAGAAGATGCTCAGGGAGGGATCTACTTTAATAAGAGCCAACCATAACTTGGAGAATTTCTGTTCTAAATATTAGCGTCTGCAGAAATCGGAAGAAGTCGTCTTTAATAATGAATGAAAACACTGTATCTGTATTGATCTGACCGCTATTAACTTTCAAGTAGCATATTCTGATTACGGGTAAATAAGGAGATGAAATAAATATATACCTCATCCTGTCCAGTCTGCTGTTGAGAAGCAGCACAATATCTGTCTACTTGTCTCATTGTAATAGTTTTATTGATCTCCGCTGCCCAGATACACCCTCTTTCCCTCCGCACTGTTCTCGTCTCCTCTCGGAGAGATGTAAAACCATGCACTTAATGCCCTGGTCCCCAGGTGACCCAGTCTGCGCATTTTATAGCCATTAAGGAGGATTCCCTCAATGAAGATGGTTCTCCAGGCAGATGGGGATGCTGGTCTCGGGGCCGTCTCGGTAGAATGGATTTATGCATCTCTACAGCCATTGATTGACAGTCAGGGTTTGCAGAAGAAACCTGATACCTGCCTTCAAAGCCACACTGAGATCATTTCCTTTAATACTCTGAATCTTAACCGTTGCAGAGATGAGCTTTAGCTTTAATGCCTCTGTCATATCCAACTGCATGCTTTGGGGTTTGTAAATATAAGGTCCAATGGGTCTTGAATTATTTCCAAGATGGGCACCCCTCCCCTTTTGTTAGCCATGTCCAAATCAGCTGTCAAGTTGAGCTTAACCTTGACTTGAGCTTTATCTATTGTTAAAGGGTTCATGCCACGAGAAGTATTTATGCTCTATCCATAGGATAAATACCTGATCAGTGGGCGTTTGGCCCTTAGATTCTCTCCACTGGTGTTTTCTTCCCATTGCGCTTTCAGCCTCTGTAGGAATGCCCCTTGGTGGACAGATGAATCTGCGCTGCCGTTCACTTCAATGGGAGCCCCAGTGATAGTAAATCAGGCCATGTGATGATTGAACGTAATGTCACATGACCTATGAAGCAGAAACGGTGCTCAGAGAGACTGCTTCCCCTTCAGACAGCTGATCCGTGGGGATCCTGGGTTTTGCACCCCCAAGAATCTTCAATTCATGACCCATTCTAAAATTAGGTCATCAATTGAAAAGTCCTGGAAAACCCCTTTAAATTGAGTACTTTTGTATACATCCTAACACATCTGGAATTCTTTCTTTTGGGGATGATGATCAGATACGTTGATATGAGCACCCCGTAACCTGTTCACATGTGGACAACATTCACTAAGCTGTAAGATAGGGGATTGTGTTATTGAAAGGAGAGAGTTAGGAAAGAATACATTGTACATATTCTGAAATTTATATGGCTAAGCCTACGTTCACATTTGTTTTTTTTTTTTTTGCAAATCTGCAATGTGTGACTTCAAACTAAAGGGATTTTTGAAGCTACGACGTTCCTTCAGACTAGAGAAAAGTTGGCCAGACCTGCTGATTTCTCCTGAGTGAATGAGCACCTCTAGACTCCTGGCATGTCTGCAGGAACTTACGGAAGGGCTAAGATGAGGAGACTGAGCAGATGTGCTGCTGAAGTGAAGGAAATGTCTAGCTTTAAAGGGCTTGTCCAGGATTTTATTCAGGGGTGACCAGTGTGGGTGTAAAACTACACCAAAAAAAAAAAAAAAGAACTACTAGCCTATCCCTGACGCTTCATTGTCCAGTCCTGGTCCCCTTTCCTTCACGTATTGGGACCTAAGAGGTTTATATGACCACTGAGACCAATCAGTGACCTTGGTAGTCACTGGTAAGGAATTGGCAACGTATGTGAGTGACATCATTGGTTCCCTTTGAGCGAGCATGGAGTCCTCTGACTGGTCTCCGTAGCCATGTCAGCCTCTGGCTTCCGGTACAGTGAATCTTGGCAAAGAGAGGAACGGGGACTAGGACTGGGCAACAAAGCAGCAGGGATAGGTAAGTATGTCTTTTTGTTTTACTTACCCCAGCCGCCCCCAAGTTTGCTCCAAATCCTGGATGACTGTGTTAAGTAAATCCATAATATGCTATACTAGTGGGTGCATCGGAAGCCAATAAAAAGCACACAATTTTTCCTTCTGAAGGGGTCTCAAAGGTTTCACTGTCACTGCACCCTCTTGGCCTATAGATCTTAGTCTTACATGGACATAGACCAAACCAAGGACCCCCTTGTGACTCAAATCCTATAGCTCAAATATTCCTGCCTAGCACGTAAGCACAGTGAATGTATGTATACAGGGTAGAAAGTGTATTCTAGGCCGTGGTTTCTCATACCAGCCAATATATCAAGCTTTTCCCGTCATAAAGCATGATTCAGCTGAGGAATGCAATAAATCATCTACGTGAATGTACATCGAGGAGGGAAAATGTTTAACCGAGTGGGATAAAGGATTACCTCATGACCGTGTTTTTTGATCTGGTGATGACAAGGATTGTGACAGGTTACGTTGCTGTTTTTATCATGTTCTTTGTGATACTTGAAGCTCATTTAATAGGAATCAAAAATACATTCCCGTTTTGCTGTGAGGGCTTCCATTAGGAGGTTCCTGTAATGTCAACTCGTTTTACTTCTTCGCTTGATGGGACTCGGGGTCTGGGTTTGTTACAGATATGGGGGACAACTGACAAGCTTCCATCAATTTGACGTTTAATGGGGTTGTCTTTTCTTATACCTATGGACCGATGGTTTATTGTCCCAAATAGCCCTATTCTAATCCTATCTGTACCCGCAGTTAAACTTTCCCGGCTCCTATACTCTTGAAGCCTGTGCAATGCTTCACTAAATTCGAAGCAGTACATCTCACCTTCAGTGCCCATGCGCTGGACCTCGGGTGTATGTACAGTGAAGCCAAAGTGATCGTCTCTGTTTTGTTGAAGAACTGCGATGTGTCCAATGAGAATTATCAGACTAAATTCTAGGTAAGTATTAAAGGGGTTGTCCAGTTTCAGACCAATATTGAGAGACAAATGTTATTGTTTGTGTAATGAAAAGTTGCACAAATTTCCAATAGACTTTCTGTATCAATTCCTCATGATTTTCTAGATCTCTGCTTGCTGCATTCATGGTTTACTTCCAGTGGATTAAAATCAGTCCATGGTCATGTGATGGGCACACAGGTGCACAGCTCGTTCCTAGGCAGATGTCTGATTGCTGTCCATCACATGACCATGGACTGATTTATATCCCTCAGAAGTAAGCAGAATGAATGACAGCAAGCAGAGATCTAGAAATCCGTGAGGAATTGATAAAGTATGTTGGAAACTATACAATATTTGTTTCTCAATATTGGTCTGAACCTGGACAACCCCTTTAAGGTAGTTTTTCTCTGTGCAGCCACAGACAGCATTAGAACAGGGCTATTTAAGCCTTCAGTTCATAAGGACCTATGGGTGGATTTGTGTCCCAGATAGACCTGACTGGTTCCCTTTATCCTTCCTGTGTGAATAAACACTTAGAGGGGTTTTCCAAGACTAAGATATTGACGACCTATCCTTAGAATTGGATATCAGGTTCTTGGGAGTCTGAAATCCTAGACCTTCACTCATCAGAAGACCTCAGCATTTGGCAATCAATGTGGTCTCTTCATTGCTCAGCAAGCACATTATCTTACATTGTACAATGGCTGTGCTAGGTAATGTAGCTTAGACCCATTCACTTAAATGAGTCTGAGCTGCAGACAGGCCACGTGACTGATGAAAGTGACATCAAATGGCTTGTGAGGCAGAAGTGGCGATCACCCCATGATCTATGGGGGTCCAGGCTGTTGGACCTCCAATGATCTAACATTGATGACCTTATCCTAAGGATAATCCTGAAAAACCCCTTTAAGCATTGGGATGCAGCGGGAGCCCTATTTTAGTGAAGCCTTGTCTCCCTTAGCATTATGCTAAAATAAAATCCTAATATAAAGAGATTTAGTGTCTGATCCTCTTGTGTTCCTCAGCTTTGACTGCTATGTGCAGAGTCCCCTATCTGTGGAGCGTCTCCTTATAACAGGGGTAGGCAACCTTCAGCACTCCAGCTGTTGTAAAACTACAACTCCCAGCATGAATACTTACTCTGCTGTTCTTGGAACTCCCATGGAAGTGAACGGAGCATATTGGGAGTTGTAGTGTTACAGCAGCTGGAGTGCCGAAGGTTGTTGACCCCTGGCTTTATAAGATGCAGTTTCAGAGCTCCTTCTCTCTCTACTCTTATCAGGGAGGAGTCTTTAGATTAACTCCAGTTGTTGATAATCTGGGAGTGTAAATCAGCGTGAGCCGCACTACCTACTGTGACAACACTGTCTCTTAAAGTGTACTTGTCCATTCACTTTTTTTTTTTTTTTTTTTTTTTACGACTATGTAGGGTGGTGTTCGTTTGAACATTTTTGGAATATACTTTTTATTAGCCGGTAGAAAACAGTCTCTAAAGTTCTCCCTAACTAAGGCTAAGTTCACATCTGTGCCGGGCTCTCCGTCATTTGGGTGCCACGGTGGCCATATGGCTAAAACAGTGGTTATCTGCAGGCTCTGGTGGACCCCATTGACTATAATATTATTATTATTTTAGAGCACCATTAAGTCCATGGTGCTGTACATTTGAGGGTTTATATACAATACACAAAACAAGTACAATACTAACAGTGACCAACTGGTACAGAGGGATTGAGGGCCCTGTCCCCAAGGGCTTACAATCTATGACGGAAGGGGGAGAGAGACCGTAATTACAGAACGGATCTCCCTGGCAATGTTTACTGATAAAATTAAGTAAAATAGGTAAATGAAGTACAATATTGTGAAAAAGCTTAGGCAGGTATGTAAAAAAACAAAAAAAACAAAAACAAACTGCAAAGTAAGAATTTCTCAGAAATAGAAGGGTTAATTTTTGTAGATTAACAAAGTGAATTTAATGAAGAAAAGAGAAATGTAAATCCCATCAATATTTGGTGTGACCTTTGCCCTTTGGAGGAGGAGTCCTGGAAGTGATGATATGGCCCCTACAGATATAGCCCTGATCTCAGCATCATCCAGTCTGTCTGGGATCACATGAAGAGACAGAAGGATTGGAGCAAGCCTACATCCACAGAAGAGCTGTGCTTAGTTCTCCAAGATGGTGGGAACAACCTCCCTGCCCAGTTCTACCAAAAACTGATGAAAGTCAAGGGGCAAAGGTCACCCCAAATATTGATGGAATTTAGAATTCTCTTTTGTGCATCTGACCACATATAGAAGAGCTGCAAGAAATGTGAAGGATTTACGTAAATGGAGAAGGTCCCATGCTGCTCCATTTATTTTCTATGGGAGTCCCGGAGATGTACCACATCCTGGTTGTAATGCGGAACCATATATAGTCACTTTGCTGCCATACATGCCAAAGACTGATCATCCTTCAATATGTTTGTGTTGGTTTCTGTCCTCTCATTGTATTCATACGCTGTACAAATATAAAATACAATTTTATATATCCGACTGCACTTTTTATTATATATGCACTATACTGAGGAATCTGAAGAGCCGGCTTGCTTGTGCTGTGTTTGGTACATGGTGGCCTATCTATAATGTATGTATTATGTCTGCAGCGTTGTGTAATTATTAGCTTTCTGCCTCAAAGCCATGTTATGCTCCAGGAGTACTTCACCAAGCAAGCCATTATAGAGGGCTGTAAATAAATCATGATGTGAAACGGTAAAAGCACAAGCAAGAGTGACTCAAGTTCACTTTTTTTAAGTGCATTAATATTTCAGGAAAATTTTAGATACAGAGCTGCAGCTCTCCTAAAAGACTGGAGGCTTTTTTTTTTTCCATATACCCATCCAATGATGTAAAGGTAATATTGGTCATCGGTGTTTGGGGGTGACTGTGTGTGGGATAATGGTGTAAAGATTGATATTGCACTACATGTTCACTACTACTTCTTAAAGGGAGTCTGTCACCAGAACCCATCATATCAACCCAGATTGCGGATAGATAGCTTAGTGTCACCTGAATCAATCGGTGTTATCCTTTTGTGAATTGGTGTGTTGCTTACCGAGATATCAGCATTTATGTCAATCTACAAATGAGCTGTTTGGAGCAACAAGGGTGTTGTCAGTTACTCCTATGGAGCAATGACTGTGCCCTCATTGCTCTAAAGAGCTCATTCCTTATTGACTGGAATGGTGATGTCTTGGCAACGTACTGTAGGCTCCAGTTCCAATGGATTGGGCATCAGTATTTTAATCCTAAAAAGCCCCAATAGATAGTTGCACTAAGACCTCCAGAGTGTTGGACAGTCTTTAGTCCCCATATTATCTATGTAACATAGATCTATATAGCTTATTAGAACTTGTGTATGGCCAGCTTACAAGTTTGTTCCAGTATGGATACTTATCCCCTATCCACAGGACAGGAGATAAGTGTCCAACCGTAAAGTCCTACAGTGATCAGGAGGACAGGGGAAAGTCTCTTGAAACCTCCTTGTGAATGGAGCACCAGTGCGCTTGTGTGACTGGTGCTCCATTCACTTCTATGGGACTGTGAGCGCTGCTGGAGATTGCCTTCCTGGCACACCCAAAACAGCGGTCAGGCCCCCAGCGATCAGACACTTATCCCCTGTCCTATGGATAGGGGAAAAGTGTCCATAACGCCTCAACATGTTTTAAGGCTGTCCTGCCGTAACCTGACCATACACATTTAGATTTATATTGGCCAAACCTGCACATTTTGGCAATCCATCTAATATGTATAAGGGGCCTCTCCACCCCTCAACAGTAGATGTCAGGACTCTGTAGGGTTTGGCACATTGGCTTACTTTTAAGACTGCTTAAAAGGGACATCTATCTAGAACAACCACATACCTATATCTGTTTTTGAGAGGGACTACAGTTGTCCATTGTAGTATTATCTGACTCCCATTAAGGACCTAACAGATGGGTACTCTGGGTCCCCAGAATGGCTCTCCACATGTGTATCAGCCAAACCTGACTTTTTTGGTAAAATCTGCCACAATCTAATGTACATATAGTATGATGGAGACCTAAATTGGGGATTATTCCTGACACAAATCCCCTTATTGCTGTTGTCAATAAAGGCATGCTGTGCGATTATAATAAAAATAATGTAATAAGATGTATCTCCATTTACTGATCTCAGCGAGACGTTCTGTATTACTGGGAAGTCAGCTGTTTGCGTGGTCTCGATTGTCCCTTAACTATAGAAGAAGATTGATCCTTGGAGGGATCTGATAGCTATTCCCAGTCCACAAGCAATTGTTCTTTCCTTCCCGAAGTACAATTGACAAATGTTTCTCTAGCCTTTCTTTCAGTCTTTTTGTAAATCAATAAAGTATAAATATAAGATGAGGACATTATCAATATCCTCCTAATGATAGATATAGGTTGACTCATAGCTGGATGTACATATAAGATCTATCTAGGTAGCTGTTTTCTTATGTATTCCATATACAGTACTGTGCAAAAGTTTTAGGTGTAGAAGAAAGCATGAATGATTTCAGAAATGGAAGGGTTAATAGTTTATTTTTGCCAATTAACATAATGAAGCAAATGAAGAACAGAGAAATCTAAATCCCATCAATATTTGGTGTGAACTTTGTCCTTTGCCTTCTATCAATTCTTCTCAGTACTTGCAGAGAGTTTTTGGCAGATCTTGACTGGGAGGTTGTTTCCGCCATCTTGGAAAACAAAGCACAGATCTGGCCACAGATTTATGGCCATGTAGCCCCCACACGGATTGCTCCCGACTCCTGTGCTAAACACAACACAAGGCCAGAAGCCGTTGGCTCTTTCCGCATTTCAGTACTGCAGCTCAGTGTACATTAACTTCAGTGGTGGTCACCTGTCTGACCCCCATGAATACATATTTAAAGGGGTTGTCCAGGAATTGCAGTACTTGGGCAGAAGGCCAAGAAAGAACATTCTCCGTATGAATGAAGGACTGCTACACTTGTGTGACTAGCACTCCATTGGCGTCTATGGGGCTGCCAAAGGTCATTGTCCCAGCATATCCTGATGACTTGGGGTCTTAGTGGTCAGACCTCCAGTGATATGACATTTAACTCCTAACCTGTGGCTAGGATGTAAGAATCTTTGGTGACACAATAACATTTTATTTAAATATTATAAGAAGTGTTGTCTGCTTTATCATTTCAGACTTCATTTTTTGGTGTCTTCTTCTGAAAGAGGAACAGGAAAGATTGTTTAGGTGAAAGTGAAATTTGAGATCGCACAATATGACTATATTTGGATTTTAATGTGAACAATTTACCAAATTGGAAATGTAATTTGACAAAAGGGTCCTTTTACTTATCCATAAAATATACCATAAATGTTTGATAGAGGCGGGTCCCACACCTGTGTCTGAAACTGACCCCTACTTGCACCCCTAAACACCATCTTGGCTCATCTCAGCCCATGCTGATGGCCAAATCCAGGCGGCTGGTGGTCAGGTTTACGGAGACAGCTGAGCTCCCTGTTTCTGTAGCTTGCATAGGAGTGAGTGGGAATTAGGGAAACTGTATAGCACAGTGAGCTTTGCTGTTTCTGTATCTTGTGAGATGCAGAAACAGCTTAGCTCATTGTTGTACTCTGTTTCCATAACTTCCATTCACTACAGTGAGCTCAGCTTTTTCTGTAAACCCAACCTCTGCAACCCTCATCTATCTCTAAAACTGACACCTCAAACCTGTCCCTGCTGAAGGCCAAATCCAGGTGGAGTGTGAGGTCTCACTTTTAGAGGTAGGACCTGCATCTACTAGACGTTTGTGGCGTATCCTGTCGTTATGCCATAAATATCTATCATGGTATAACCCCGATCATAAAATCTCTCCCTATTGGGACTACCAGCACTCAACTTAATCTGTGGGAAGATTTGACAAAAAGTGTTCAAATTCCCTGCAGCGCCATCACAGGGGAAATAAAGCATTACATAGTGGCCCTTTAGATTAATAAATTGTCTGTGTATTGCTGGACAGGAAGGTATTCCTGAGAGATAGATACTCTTTGTAACTCTTCTTCATCATTGTCAATAGAAGTATTACTGCCAAGGGCCCCACCGCTCATCCTTTGGCTCCATAGACTTTGAATGGAGCAGCAATGCAAATCATCGTGGTTAGGGTGACCAGGGTATCCATAAAGTCCTGTTCGAGTGATCCTCGAGAGGCTGAGTGATGGGGGGGCCCAGTGATCATACTCTTATCTCCTATCCTGTGGTGAGAAAACCGCATTTTACTAACAATTCCTTATCCAGTAGATAAAAGTAGGTGTTCGGTACTGGACAGACCCTTTAAAAGACGGAATCAAAGGATGAAGTGTCATAACTTCTACAATTTCTGTTCAGATGTGTATAGGAACAACATGTCTCAGGTTGAAACTGAAGTATCCCTCATCTTTTGTCTCCTTAAAGAAAAAGAATGAATGTTACATAAAAACTTTGGATTTCATTGACGTCATCTAGAAAAACAAGTCTTGTAGATTGGTGTTTCAGCCATTGAAGACTGTAATGTTTTGTTTGAATCTTCTTAAGATTAGGATTTCTCTGATGTGAAAGGTGATATACCCTTCTACATCTACCCACGACAGTAGAATTTGTGACGTAGCATGGCAATTAAACCGCTCCATGTGGTTGACAGCATGAATGAAGGTCTGAGCGTTATTATTATAAGAAGGACGAAAGCACATCTCATTTCTCTATGCGAACATGCTTCGGCCTGACAAAAGGCAGGGCTGTGGAAAAAATGTCCTCTTTGACGTCTGGTAAAGTTTAATTTGCCATTTCTCCATTTGATTTTTAGTTACATTTTGCATGTCATGAGACATAGAGAGTTACGATGCTTGGGGCTGTTGTTTTATGTTGTTGCCCTTTTCTACAGTATTTTCTTTTTGGTCAACTACCAATACGAGTCAGTCGGCCATTTCTTCCTGGTGCCCTTGGTGTTCTTCCTGCTAGCTAGAAGGCATACTGTTTAGACCCTGAATGTGTGTCTTGATATTCCTTTCTTGCTATCTATTGTAGAAGTCAAATTGTAATTTTTTGTAAGTATTGTTTTTGACCTGTTGCAGGGCCGTAATACCATTCATCTAGTCATTAATTAGACGTCCACTACACAAAAAACTGATAATAAAAATATTAATTTGACCTATCAAAAATAATAAAAGGATTGCAGTAAAAACTGCATTTTCCGGAGCTCTGATGCTGAGCTCCGATGTTGGTGTGGGCTAATGACAACACTGGAGCTCACCATCAGAGCTCCGGAAATTGCTGTTTTTCCTGCAATCATTTTATTATTATTTTTGATAGGTTGCAGCATTCCTCCTACTTGGAGGAATACTTTGACACCAGGCTCCTGATGAACCCAGCGTTTTATGTCCTGGGGGAAACGCGTTGAGCGTCCTCGTTATGTCTTTGAGCATATGGCTCGTTGGGCAGGGAGGTGGAAGCGAACATAGAGGGTTTACCTACACTATGCTGTAATACAATTGTACAGAGATGTGTGGGATGCCTCTAAATACCTCACCTGGACCTTATTTAGAGTAGACTTTCAGCTGCTACCTATATGTAATTTTTTTAGAGGATCATACAGGATATTTGATAGATCCTCAAATTAACTTAATATCATTTGGGTTGAAAAAGGGGATACACCTGCCACTAAAATTGACCAATACTAGCAGGGGTTTTAATTGGGGGAGGTGGAGAGAGGCTCAGAATTCATGTAGTAAATTCTGCCAGTGGTAGTACATCACTTGGTCTGCCTGTTCATTAGCAGACGATATTGTGTGAGGTGTATCTGGCTAATATCTACACATATTGGATTTGCATCCCTCCTGACCTAGCCCCTCTATTGGTCTCTTACAATATTAATTTTGAACAACAAAAATAGATACACCATGGAGTGCTTGTTATATATCAGACACTGAATACTAGGTGTGGTGTATCCACACCTGAGCAGATATTAGGTCCGGTAGGCTTGACGGCTCACTACTCCTTGGTTAACAGCTAAGGTACAAATTGAGCATTTTTCCTTGGGCCATAGTAATTTCCATAGACGAACCGTCAAAGAATTTTTGGACCTGTTCGGGTGGGATAGTGTAGCGGGCATCCCTCCCAAATTATTATTTTTATTATCAGTTTTTTGTGTAGTGGATGTCTATTTATTTGATTACCTATTTAAGGTTATGTTTTACATCTTTTTGTTTACACACGACCAATTGTTCTGTGAAGCTGCTGTTTGGTTACATGGTAAGGTTACCCTCTGTGAATTCATCTAGTCATTGTATTATATGACAATGGGTCGAAGGACCCAGATAACCATACACTTTAGACTAGGTTCGACAAATACGTACACCAGTCAACCATATAATGTGTTTTGAATTTTGGCCAATGTTTTTTTAAGTCAGAAAAACTAGGGCGTGTTAAATTTTAGCATTCCTAATCCTGTTAAGGTAGAGAGGTGATCTTCAGAAGTATCTGGCAGCAGCTCACTTCTTGGCCCCATTGAGATCCGAGTATCCCTGTGTATGGAAAGTTAGTTACGATCCACAGCATTCAACCAAAATTATTTTAATTTTTTTTTTTTTTTGGTGAGTAGCAAAGCTTGGTTGATATAGAAAAAAGTATGATGTTGCTGCTAGGACTGTGTATGTAAATTGTCCTTTATCACACACAAGGTTTTAGAGGGTTGTCGAGCGCCTCAATTTTCTACCCTCTTTTTCCATGACTGACATTGGGTGCGGTCATCGGCATAACTGGAAGTCCTCTTTTACAAATGAAAGATGTCTAATGGTGGGATGATCTACGAACAGCTTCCCAACCCAGATCACAGACGAAGGCAGAGATTGATCTTCAAGTTGTCAGAAATGTATCTTTTGAACCTTAGAAATTCTCATCCAGAATAATATTTTTGTCCGATTTAACAACGAACCACAAGTCATTTATAAGTAACCATCAAAGGAGGTGTTCACATCTGTTTGACATTTCCGGTCTTCTGTTCTGTCATATTAACATCAAACCTAAAATTATGTAGTGTTGGATCAATCCTGTAACGGACACCAATGGTTATTGGTAAACCCTATTGACTTCTAATATGGTCTGTTAGGGTTCCATCAATTTTCTTTCCGGCAAATATGACGACTGTAGAAGAATAGATGTATTGTAGACCTGCTTTGTTATTTGGGTTCCCTATGTTGCATCCAGGGCTGTAGACTCGGAGTCTCAACAGGGGCCAATTTAGGGTGAAGTCAGTCGGAGAAAAAGTTACCGACTCTGGCTTCGAAATAAAATGATTAATTATTTTCAATTATATTATCAAATTATTGGTGTTGTATAATTTATTAGATGTATAGTTAGTTGCATATTTACTGTCATATGAATTAATTCGTTAGCTTTTTTTTTTAACAAATTTAATGGAGTCAGAGAAAGTTGGTGGTCTGGCCTAGCTCTGGTTGATTGTGTAGTTGGCAATGCTTTGGAAGACCTTATCACAGATCTGATTTTGTTCTTGCCTACCGATTAAATACCGTATAAGGATGTCTGTCATCGCCAACCATTATATGATATTGTATTTCAATTTTTTTTTTTTTTTTTTTTATGGTGCATGGGTTTTTTTAAGACACTGCAGAAAAATGAAAACTATGAGGTTCCGGAGCCTCTATCAAAGGGGATTATACAAGAGGCAATAGGATTATATGTTGCTGGTGCTCAGCGATTGTGTCATGCTTATTTGTGCAGGGCTTTGTTTGTGTAAATTGAGTCACATATGACTTGGAGGGATTTTATCTATTTCAATTACTAAGTGTCCATGAAAATTCTGTTCAGTTTTTGGCAACTACTAAATACGAGCTTGGAAGCAGGGAAATTGTCAGACACGGTAAGAATTTATTTTATCAGTGCAACCGGTCTAGGCCTGTATGGACATATTGCATATTCACTTTTTGGTCTCTTATGCATCTTGTCTCCCACCACTTGCTATTCTTGGATACTGGAGCTTATTCAGACCTCCATATAGTTATTTTTGTCTCCTATAGTCAGCACATGGACCCATAGCAGTGCATGCTGCAGTCCATGTGGAAAAGCTTGCACCACTTTAGTCCATTTTGCGGAGTTCATGGACTTGGAAACCATCGAAGGGAATTGTCCTTTGGTCCTTGGTAGATATATCATAATATATCATAGTTAACCCCCATTCTATAGACATGTCCTTCAGTTGTGGTTTTAGAAAGCTCATTAATTCATGGTGAAATAAGAAATATCTTGTCTTAAAGAGGTTGTCCGGGCCAAATTTATTTATTTTTTTAGGCCAGGGGAGGTGGGAAAAAAAAAAAAAAAAAAAAATCATACTCCCCTGTCCTCGGTGCTCCGGTGTCCTCCCAGGGCGGTTCAGGCTTTCTGCTGGGCTTTCTTCTCAAAGTGAATCTGCTCTCCGGCTGTAACGTTCCAGATCCCTTCCGCTGAAGCTGCCACCTCAGGAAGAGACCCCGGAATGTCACAGGTAGTGAAGTCATGTGACCTTTACAGAGGCCGCTGATTGGTTTCAATGGTCATGTGCGGTGGGGACTTCCGCCGGAAGACAACGATGGACCGGACCGCACTTGGAGGCACTGGAGCATCGGGGACAGGCAAGTATGATTTTTATTTGATTTTATTTTATGGTTTTTTTTTTTTTGTTTTTGCCGACCGGTCTATTTAAAATATTACATTTTTGCCTGGACAACCCCTTTAAGGTCAAATCTTTCACTAAATTCTGTGAAGGCGAGAGATCTACTTACTTGGGGTGAAAGATATTTAACTCTTTGGATCCTTTTATCTTTCCAGTGCCTAAGCTGATTATGTTCCATTCCCTGTGGGAACTCTGGGTGTCCCCATAGTGTAAAGTATTTGGACTAATGAGTTTAAATGGTTACTGTCGTTTCGACAAACCTTGCCTAAATCAATAATGTGAGAGAATGTAAGAGACATTTTAGTAATCTTATCAGAGAGAAATGCTTTTTCTCCACTTATGTGGCTTTTCATCTTTTCATTGCTCTGCTTTCTTTCCTAAACTGACTTTCACCCAAAAATCTCTGCTCAAGCTGTCTTGCTAGAGCAAGACAGGGCTGGAGGTCACACAAGTATCATATTACAGCTGACATAAAAAGTTTGAGGGGAGGGGGAGGATTGAGCAGAGTGAGAGTGGAGAGACACAGAAGGAGCCTTTTGGTGATGTACAGGAAGTTTCTGTCCCACCCCAAGTGCTTTATTTGAGATTATAGCAGCTAGTCCCCACTTGCCCAGCTCAGGGATAACTGAAAATGAGAAAGTTTGCAGAGGAAAAACTGCTTAAAAATGCAGAATTTGAGTCATATAGTGGCCAGAAATAAAGTTATTTTTCATGTACACACACTGTACTATTTATTTATGCAAAGACTGTTAAAAGGTTAGGTACACTTTATAATTCCCTCACACCATAATGGTGTCTTTGAGCAGTAACCAATGCTTTTCTGTTCTGGTTAAAGCCCTATAACTTGTCTGTCGAACTGTTCACAATTTTTTTTGTTGTTTTTGGGATAATACAATAAAAGTCCAGTCCTGGCAACAATGTTTGTTTGGCTTTATGTGCCAATGTCAGCAACATGTCCTGGTTGCTTAGTACATTCTTGAAGATCGCTGGAAGGATGATCAGCAGCAGTAGATGAATATGTTCATTGCATAAACATTGATCAGTCCATTCATGTGAATACAAGGCTTTAAGTAAACAAGTCATGAGTTGGTTAGTCGTACGTTCCTCTTTACCAATTGACTATGTCTTAAAGAGGTTTTTGGCCATATAAAATGTGTGGCCTATCCTCAGGATAAGCTTTCAGTATTAAGTTTGTGGGGGTCCAACTTTGGGCACCCCTGCTGGAGCGTAGCGACTGCTTCAGTGCTAACCTTTTCAAAATGTCACCATAATTCGTAGTGGTTGCACATAGTATTACAGTGTCCTCATTCATGTGAGTGGGGAATTGATAAAATCACTCAAAGCTGCTAGTAACCGGGTACTGAAGAGGCCGCTGCATGAGCATTAGGATGTCCTTAACTGATTGGTGGGTGTGTCGAAAGTTGGGCCCCCAATGATGGCTTGTTTAACCATCTGACCAGGTCGGGTATTGACCTACAAGATTAGATAAGAATAAGATAAGAATAAGTCCCCATGGTCTACGTGATTGTTAAAGGGGTTTTCTGGCCCTAAATGGAGTTTTCATACTGATGTCATATCATCAGCATGAGAACTCCATTTGGGGCTAGAAAACCCCTTTAATGGGTAAGGACCTTATAATTACATTATCTTGTAATTACAAGGTCTGATGGAAAAAGTGTCACAATTTATAACGGGAATAACCAGAAATGAGTGAAGTACAAAAGTATAAGGGTATATTCACACAGATTAAGGTTTCACACACATGACCATGTCCATGTAGCCAGACCATGATTAAACAGCACGGATGGCACATGGATGACATCCATGTGCTGCCCATTGCCTCCATGGCCCAATTCACTGCTGTCAGTGAGCCCGAACTGGGTATGTGTATGTGGCCATAGAGCACGCAATTGGCAGAAATGCTTTGTCTTATCTCTTATTTTATGGGATTAGCCTGAATCCCATCTACTTTGCAGGTACTGTAAAATCGTGGCAACTACGCTACGTGGGGCCCCGGCCTTAAAAAGCGTAAGATTCTGTGTTAAAAATCTGAAGCGGAATTTTTTTTTTTTCTGCCTGAAAAAAAAAAACTGTCTGAACATACCCTAAGGTCTGACGTGCGCTCAAAATGTAAACTAGCTGCGCTGAAAAAAATGGAGATTTCTCTTTCTGGGTTTCTTTTTCTTTCTTTTAAGATAAGACTGTATTAGCGCTCGGTTACATTCTATGTTGCCTGTTCCTAACCTATAAAATTGATTTAAAACCTCTGTAGAAGGAAAGTCATGGACTTCAAGGAGAGAAATAAATTTTACACTGTTACTTCGTTGCTAACAAGCCGACATGACAGGTATTGGTTATTCACTCCAAACACGGTTTTCTTGGCGATGACCAGTTTCCAAACTGTTACCTTCTCAGATTACCATCTCAGAAGATGAAATTTCCTCTGCTTGGAGGGATAATAATTTCCCAGACATAAAACTGTTTCAAGTAACACTCGATAAGATGTCTTATAGACATTGTGAGAGGTACTTCATTTTCTGAACAATGGTGTTGGCTTACAGATCTGCTCTTCTTGAGGTATCTCATTCAGATGGCCTAATTTTTGGTCCATGCACTGCATTGTACCGCATGCTGCAGTTCCCACCACTGCACCTTGTGGAAAAAATTGCAGGATTCACTAGTACATTCTGGTGCGGAGGTTTGTAAATCATTGGAGTCATTTGTCTTTGATGGCCTCCCACTTCATCTCTTCCGCAGATAGACTGAAAAATTTTCTACTTGTTGCGGAAACAACTTTTTGGGTTCTTGGCCAGTGTGAGAACAAATAAAATAGAATTTTTGACAGTAGTACAAGGCTATGGAAGAGTGATGTCTGAGGAGGCATTTCTCACCGCCAATGAAGTAATGGCTTCTCCTATGTATATGTCTCCACTTATAGATCTGGGTATCCATCCTTACAATGATGGAGCCCAGTGCTTGCTTATCGCAGCAGTCTTCATAGTATTTCCTTGCTTAGACATGGTCCTGTCCACTGCAGATTTGACTCCCACCAGTAGGAACGTTTTGGCACATCCAGTCAGTATACCATAACATACGATGGAAATGTGTGTACAAGGAAATATCTTTCAAATTTTTGGAAAATAGTTTTTTTTTGTTTTTTTTTTCCCTTTGGATATTTGTAACATTTATCACTAATGACAGAAGAAACTAGAATCAATGGAGCAGATTTCCTTCAGTTGGCAGTGATCATTTTTAGCACCATTGACGTGATCAGTATTGCATGATTCATGGCCAGTTTTGTAAAAAAAATTAGGAAACTCACTCCATATGTTTCTTTACTTTTTTTTCCTTTGGCGACAGCTTCCTGTGCCCCCTGCATGACTATAGTATTGATAGTTGACCTGTATACCCACGGATTGTGTAGTAGTAATGATCAAAACCTTTATTTGCCCACTGACACTTCTGACTCATCACTTTGTGGCACGAGAAAAAATTAGTCTGCAGAAAAATACGGTAAATTGCAATAAAGTGCGTTGATGTCAGAAATGCGTAAGCAATGTCTATTCTATGTACTAAGTAAACTTTCTTAGGAAAAACAAATGGCTTATAGTAGGTATAGGGATAAAATATTAGCTGGGTCCCTATAAAAATAATAGTAATTCTGAAGGCTGTTTCATGTATTGAGCAAAGTTGCATGTATATTTTTGGGGGGTACAGTATAGTATTCCGAGTTACAAAGTTCATTTGTCCCCGAGACGACAGTTGTAACTTCAGACTGTGACTCTTGTAAACAAGAAACAAGTCATTGGTCCTGATGCGGAATAATAAATTACCAACACTTTTTTTTTTTTTTTTTGTCAATTTTTAGAAAAGACAATTTTTGACATCTCTATTTTTGATACACTTTTTCCATTTGTCATTGAGTATTCTCTCATTTAAAAATGGTTTAGGCTGATCTGCGAGGCACGAATGTACCGCCGTGTTTACGTCTGCATCAGACGTGAATCTACATCTTCAGTCTGAATCTGCTCCTTCGGGCACTCAATGTAGTCATCAGTGGAGGACGGTTGTTTGGCTCCTTCTTAATCATTGACACTTGTGTGACCTTCCTTGAACTTCTCTATCCATTCATAAACACTTCTTGGCGATAAAACACTTTCTCCATACTGTGTGTAAAGTCTTTGATAAATATTTGCACTATACACACCCTCTGACCACAAAATACGAATCATGCTACTCTTCTTTCGTACAAAGTGGGGCAGCCATTTTTTTTTCTCTCGTTCTACCTGCACAGTAGTGCCTGGGGAGACAGGGGCCTTGTACAGAAAGTGCTGTATAGCTGTAATATAACCGGAGTAGAGAGAATTTTCGACTCGCCCTTGTAGATCATACTCAGTGGTTATTGGTAGTAATTGATGGTCGACTCCAATGCCTACCTGGCAAGGATCAGTCAGATGTTTGTCTGGATTTGTGTCCTGGGAACATTGCTTGGCCATATGGAATAGGTTAGTAACAACGTCAGTGTATATATCCTGAATACTCGCTTAAATGACTCTCCACTCTTACAAGAACCCTGAGATATTATTAATAAATCTGCCCCCATGTTACTGCTGTCTGGTAAAAATCCATGTGAACAACTAGCAATGTTCTTCTTACCTACCAAGAGGAAATCCATCAGACTGTGTGTGTGTGGACATGTTAGAACTGTGGAAGGGATTTCCTTTTTGTCACTGTGTAGTCAGTGATGTTTTCTGGTTTGCATGTACTTTTCTAAACACTTTCTTCGACGCGTACCCACTAATTTTGAAAAAAAAAGAAAGATATTAACATTTTTTTTTTTTTTTTTGCGGTGGGATTGACTGGCCTGTGTAGTGAAAGTGATGCTGGCCCACGTGACGACCTATCCTAAGGGATTAGTGGCCTGTTATTTGCCTTGGCCATAGACAGTAGTACCACCTGTATTTCTCATATGACAACCAGACTTTGGAGCGTGGGAGGAAAACCGAGTACCCAGAGGAAACCCACACAACCACGGAGAGGACATACAAACTCCTCGTAGATGTTGTCCTTGGCTGGATTTGAACCCAGGACTTCAGTGCCGCAAGACAACAGTGTCAAGAGAGTAAAAACCTCCATGCACATAACAGAAAAGTCATCTGAACCAACTGTTTTTGTCAGGATCAGATGGCTACTTTGTGTTTGGGGGGCCTCCTGACACCCCCCGACAGATGATGTTGAAGAAAGAAGGATAGGTCATATTAGAATTTAAATACTGTTCTGCCCTATTCTCAGAAAAGGCAGGAAATTTGAAGAAATAGCTATTGAAGGTGTATGACCACCTTTACTCTTCACTATGGATATTCTAAGAATTAAGAGAACTTAAAAAGGTTGTCCAGGCCGGGGGCGTTGAAAAAAAAGGAACAAAAACAAAAAAAAAAACGCATATACTTGTCCCCAGTGCTCCGTTGTCCTCCCAGGGTGGTCCGGTCTTGCTGCTCAGCTGTCTTCTTGCTGTGGAATTCCTTGCCTGCTGTGACGTCTCGGTTCCTTTCCACTGAGCCTGCTGATTGGTGGGTCACGTGTGGTGGATACCTGCTGGAAGACAACAACGGAGCTGCAGGACCGGACCGCATGGGGAAGCACCTGGAACAGCTGAGTAGGGGCAGTGATTTTTCATACATCGTGCCCACTTTGGTCATATGTAGCTTGGTATTGATTGAGCTTCTAAAAATTCCTGGGATCAGTAGCCATACTGACTACAAAAATTACAACATTACAAAAACGTTTTTATTGTTGTTTTTGTGTAAAAAGTACAGTCAGTACTCAGTAGCCATCTATCTAGCAGCTAAAATCCTATGTCTATGGCCAAAAATAGAATTTTAGATCAGCTTTTTAGAAGGTGGTTAGACAGTATTTCTGTGGTCACCTATCTGTTGCTTTCTAGCTGTTGCAAAACTACGACCATGCCTTGACAGTGCATACTGGGAACCAGAGTTTCCTAATTACTAGGAAAACACACCTACAAGTGGAAAAAAAAAAAAAATGTGCAAACTGTACTGTGCAATAGTTTTTAGCACGTGTGAAAAAAAAATGCTGTAAAGTAAGAATGCTTTCTAAAATTGAAGTGTTAATAGTTTATTTTTGTCAATTAACAAAATGAAGTGAATGAAGAAAAGGGAAATGTAAATCCCATCAATATTTGGTGTGACCTTTGCCCTTTGGAGGAGGAGTCCTGGAAGGGATGATATGGCCCCTACAGATATAGCCCTGATCTCATCATCATCCAGTCTGTCTGGGATGACATGAAGAGACAGAAGGATTGGAGCAAGCCTACATCCACAGAAGATCTGTGCTTAGTTCTCCAAGATGGCGGAAACAACCTCCCTGCCGAGTTCTGCCTAAAACTTTCGTACAATACTGTAAATGTCCAATGTGCAGATGGACAGTTTTTCTCCTCACTTTTTAGATTTGTGTTTGTGTGTCATCTTTTCTTTACTTTGTGGCTGACATCTTTTTTCTGTCTCCTGTACTTATGTCATCTGTAGAACAACCTCACATCACAGATCAAAGGCTCGTAGTACAGCTCATCTCACTCTGTGCATATTTTATTTTTTATTTTTTCTGAACTGTTGACCTGGTTGTACTAAACACCTGGTCCAGTGTTAAATGTACGAGCCATGAGGATGTATTTATTACCGTGAGCTCAGATAATTACACAGCGAAGCTTCCTGTTTAATACAAAGCGAGGAGAAACACTGACGGAACACCAGGGAAAGTCATCAAACGGGAATGTGTTGTGAGCGTCCTTCATTGTACATCACCTTTTTAGGCACAGGACGGGCGGGTGAAATTTTGTATGTTGGGTTCTGTGTCTTAAAGGGGTTTTCCCATGAACATAGTCATATTTAAAAGTTAAATATTTTTTGCAAAAATAAATAATCCAAAATTTTGTAGTATTTTATAGATTTTCTCTAACCATCTAAGTTATGACCCTTGTAAGGACAAACTGCTGTACTTTTGTGAATAATGAAGACATGTGGCGCTCGCGGGAGCCACTTCTATGTGATGACCGATGGAGGTCCCCCAACCAAAGATTAAAGAGGGATTCTGATCTCAGCAAATTGCTACCATGATGGAAATAACTGCTTCCAAGTCCCAGCTCCTAGGGAAGGACTTAAAGGGGTATTCCCATGAACATAACTATTTTTAAATTTGTAGATAATTAAAAGTTAAACATTTTTGCAAATACAAGTAATTTAAACATTTTGCAGAGTTTTAAAGATTTTCTCTAAATATCTTGTGGTCACAGTCTTGTTGTCTTGATTGGTTGCCAGTGGATACGACCATGAATGCAGGACCTTTCTAAGGTCAGAAAATCAGCTATGATTTCATTATTGTGGCTGGGATATCTTCTGATAGATGTAGTGTCTCTGCCTGATAACCCAGCTACAATAAGAAGATCATGGCTGGGTTCCTGACAAGTCCCAGATCATAGAAAGTTTCTGCATTTGTGGTCGTATCCATTGGCAACCGATCAAGACAACAGATTTTCACCACTAAGAAAGTTAGAGAAATTCTTTAAAACTCTGCAGAATTTTTAACTTCTTATATTTGCAAAAATGCTTATCTTTTAATTATCTACAAATATACAGTGCTGGCCAAAAGTATTGGCACCCCTGCAATTCTGTCAGATAATACTCAATTTCTTCCAGAAAATGATTGCAATCACAAATGCTTTGGTAATAATATCTTCATTTAATTTGTCTTCAATGGAAAACCACAAAAAGAATTGTCAAAAAGCCAAATTGGATATAATTCCACACCAAACATAAAAAAGGGGGTGGACAAAAGTATTGGCACCCTTTAAAAAATCATGTGATGCTTCTCTAATTTGTGTAATTTACAGCACCTGTTACTTACCTGTGGCACATAACAGGTGGTGGCAATAACTAAATCACACTTGCAGCCAGTTGAAATGGATTAAAGTTGACTCAACCTCTGTCCTGTGTCCTTGTGTGTACCACATTGAGCATGGAGAAAAGAAAGAAGACCAAAGAACTGTCTGAGGACTTGAGAAGCAAAATTGTGAGGAAGCATGAGCAATCTCAAGGCTACAAGTCCATCTCCAAAGACCTGAATGTTCCTGTGTCTACCGTGCGCAGTGTCATCAAGAAGTTTAAAGCCCATGGCACTGTGGCTAACCTCCCTAGAACGGGAAGCGAGAGATCGACTAACATGGCGGATGGGGGCCAAAGACCTCGCCAACACCAAACAAGTTCTAGCTGCCCTGCAGTCCAAGGGTACAACAGTGTCAACACGTACTATCCGTCGGCGTCTGAATGAAAAGGGAATCTATGGTAGGATACTCAGGAAGACCCCACTTCTGACCCAGAGACATAAAAAAGCCAGGCTGGAGTTTGCCAAAACTTACCTGAGAAAACCAAAAACTTTTTGGAAGAATGTTCTCTGGTCAGATGAGACAAAAGTAGAGCTTTTTGAGAAAAGGCATCAACATAGAGTTTACAGGAAAAAGAAAGAGGCCTTCAAAGAAAAGAACACGGTCCCTACAGTCAAACATGGCGGAGGTTCCCTGATGTTTTGGGGTTGCTTTGCTGCCTCTGGCACTGGACTGCTTGACCGTGTGCATGGCATTATGAAGTCTGAAGACTACCAACAAATTTTGCAGCATAATGTATGGCCCAGTGTGAGAAAGCTGGGTCTCCCTCAGAGGTCATGGGTCTTCCAGCAGGACAATGACCCAAAACACACTTCAAAAAGCACTAGAAAATGGTTTGAGAGAAAGCACTGGAGACTTCTAAAGTGGCCAGCAATGAGTCCAGACCTGAATCCCATAGAACACCTGTGGAGAGATCTCAAAATGGCAGTTTGGAGAAGGCACCCTTCACATCTCAGGGACCTGGAGAAATTTGCCAAAGAAGAATGGTCTAAAATTCCAGCAGAGCATTGTAAGAAACTCATTGATGGTTACCGGAAGCGGTTGTTCGCAGTTATTTTGTCTAAAGGTTGTGCTACCAAGTATTAGGCTGAGGGTGCCAATACTTTTGTCCGGCCCATTTTTGGAGTTTTGTGTAAAATGATCAATGATTTGACTTTTTTTTTCATTCTCTTTTGTGTTTTTTCATTGCAAGCAAAATAAATAAAGATATTATTACCAAAGCATTTGTGATTGCAATCATTTTCTGGAAGAAATTGAGTATTATCTGACAGAATTGCAGGGGTGCCAATACTTTTGGCCAGCACTGTAGATATGGTTATGTTCATGGGAATACCCCTTTAAGGGAACAGCCGAACAGTGCTGCTCTACATTGTTCCCGTATCCTCCAGAGAAGAGATTTGGGGCTACAGAAACAGCATTGCATATCTAGCTGCGCTGTCACTGTAACTCAGCTATGTTACCCCGTATCCGTAATTCCCATTCTCATCTATGGGAGTACCGGCACAGTATAGAGCAGTATCGCTCCTGTAAGTTCTGGTCATAGGGTCGGACAGCAGTTATCACAATCTCGGCAGTGGTTCACCTAGATGGGACTAAACCTTTAATGACATACCCTAAGGGCAGATCATCAGTCCTAAATTCTTAAAGAATTTCTTTTAACGTGTATCTCTCACCATCTCCACCAACTGCTATACATAGCTTCCTTCAATAGGTGCCGCTCCACTGATTCCAGCACAGTTGAAATTTTTTCTGTAGCCCCTGAGACATAATTTCTGTTTAATTTTTGCACCATTATGATCTCTTCTGTCAGGCGGATGATCATGACCTGGAGCAGAAATACAGGGAACGCCCACCTGACAGTTTCAGCAGAATTATGCTCTGTACTAACAACAATGCTTGCTCAAAAATTCCAACTGCAGAAGAATCAGCGGATCAGCACCTATAGAAGGATGCAAAGAGTTGGAGTTGGTTGAGGTTAAGTAAAATTTTTCTGCTAACAAATCATGCTCTAAAATGCGCTTGTAACGGGGCTGTCAAGGTTGCTAACCGATACCCATAACTTGTTGGCAAGTCACTTGGTTTCCTTGTACCTCTTGTTGTCACTTTTAAATGGCACCACTTTGGTCTTGTTGATCCCAGCTCGAATAATTTTCCCATAATTTTGTTCAGCCTGAGCCTATACTTATTTTTTGGCTATGTCCTCATAGTTTTCTTTGAATGTTTTTATCTTTTTTTTTCCATAAGGATATGAGCAATAATACATTGTTGCCTGTTAGTTTTTGTCCATATTGCTCCAACTATTATGTCTTTTATCGTCTACCGTTATATCTTTACTGTATAAATATAAACCAGAATTCGTTCTCTGCACCTTACGCTGTGCTCATTCCATCTCCCCTGACACTGGCCGCTCCCTACGTCTGGAATGTTCTCCCACTGAAGATGTACTAGGCAAGCTTCATCCCACCTCCCTTAAATCCTGGACCTGGAAATTAAAATGCTGTACGCCAAGATCCTAGTATTTTATGTACAAATTTATGCAGTGTGTGTATTATTAATGTGTCCTCCTACGTATAAAAAGGTTTGTCATGACTGATACTGCTAGAATGAAATGGCAAGCACTAGGCAGGATGTTCGCTGACTTTATGAGAATTCATCTTCAATCGGTTGGTGTATTGTTGCAGTTTTTTTACACTCCTTAGGGTATGTTCACATTACTGTTATTAGAGTCCGTTGCTATCAACTGTCATAGCATGACAAGAGACATTAACTGTAGCAGAGTAACGGACACAGAAGGAGCCCCCGTCTTTGTCCTTTCCGATTGACTATATTGGAAACCACATGATGGACGCCGTCTTCCGTCATGTTTGTTCAGTATTGTAACAAAAGAAAAAGTCCTGCATGCACGACTGTTTCTTCCACCAGAATAGTAAAAAACATTACAGAAGAAAGCATTTTTTTTTTCTTTCTTTTTTTTACATGGTGGCAAATGCAGACACCAGATGGAGAGGGCTCCGTCTATATCTGTCGTTTAATGTCCCAGACACTACTGGATTTTTGTTATTGGTGACCAATCCTTTGGCTAGCTCATCATTATCAGATAGCCAGTAGTCAGATACCCTGCCCCCCCACCAGTCAGATGTTATCTGCAGGGTCTAGTGTTGTAACTATACAGTGTACGGTCCTGAAAGCAGAAGGCACTGTACACTATGTAATGGCCGTTTCAGAGTACAGGCAACTGTGCTCCCATTTTAGTGAAGATGAGTTTTTCCATTTCTAGATATTAGTGCATGGTACACCTGCTTTGGGCCAGTCAGGAGCACCGTAAAAGGAGTACAGCAGGGGTTTAAGGTCATTTAGTGACTTCCGTAAGAAGGAGTATTGGTCGCCACTAAGGGGTTTAATCATCTCCTGACCTGTCCCATTTTCCACTAGAGACTGGCTGGGGATGAGACTTAGGAAAGGATAATCACTTTGTTCTACTGTAGATGGGAAGGGGGGGGGGAGGCTCCTGCTACAGCCAGAGACAGTAGGTAGACCTCCAGAGGTGATTATGTTAGATAGACCTGTATTCTGGTAGAGAACGGTATATTGTCACCTTGTACTCCATGTGAAATAAGGTGGATAGATGTCCCCATGCTAAAATTTGGTGGGGGTCTAGTTTTGCGATTTAAAAAAAAAATTATAAAATACAAAAAAAAAAAAAAAAAATATATATATATATATATATATATATATATATATATTATATATTATTTTTGTTTTATGGTTTTCTATCCACTAGTTATTTTTGGTAAAAGGAAATGTATTGTGTAAAATATCTATCTGACACATATACTGTATAAGGCATTTTTCTCTCTTGCATCTATTTTATTATTGAATGCATATATTATGTCTTCGTTGCATGTTGAGAATTTTTTGGATTTTTCTTCTCACTTCTTTGCCTTTTAAGAGACACTCAGCCTCTGGTTTATGTCTTCAATTTTTTTTTTTTTTATAGAGTAATTCACAAAAGGAATTTTGTTGTGAGAGTGCCTTGGCAAAGGATGAGAGATTTTATTTTACAGCTTATCTGTTTAGTATTTTCAAGCAGCTGTTCATTCATAACTTTTTATATTTTACTCATAAATTAAATCAACAAGTTTACAATACGTGTCTGTGATAAAATTAGATTTTATCAGTCCATAAGAAAAAGAAAAAAAAAATGAAATGACAGACTTGTGTGTAGTGTGGAGGAGTAAGTGCTTCAGTTATTTTCAGATTTTTCCCAGTTTACTCTAGTCTAGAACTTTACCTGACCCACCAACAAAAAACAAAACAAAAAACAAAAATAATTTATTGAAAATCAGTGGTATTGTTTTTCTATGGTCCTCAGTATCCACCAATTTCCTGATCAATGTGGCCACACGTTTATCACCTCTCTATTGAAATCATAAGACTCTATGATTTTATGGGTATACAGTGGCTCTTCCATACACTGTTATTCTTAGTGCCATGGTGGAGATAAATTTCTGCAACGCAACTTTACCAGCATAGATTTCGGTGTAAACCCCCTGTGACCCTGTCACTTGTGAAAAAGGCTTAATTTTTGTTTGTTTTTTAATGTTTAATGGGTAAAGAAACCCTAAATTGTCAGATTGCACGATAAAATAGTCCTACAACAGCAAGACACAGACATGTCGCTCACATTTTTGGACCTGTTACTTGAATGTGTCTTGCAGTCACACGACCTACGTTGTGGAAACGCAGCTTTTTTTGTAGTATATTTTGTTGCAGTTTTTAGAGCCAAAGCCAAGAATGGCTACAAAAGGAATGGGAAATATATAGGAAGATCTTATACTTCTCCCTTCTGCTCAATCCACTCCTGGCTTTGGCTCAGAAAACCGCAGCAAAATCTTCAACAAAAAAAGCTGCGTTTCCGCAACGTGGAGCCTCGGCCTAAAGGGGATAGGTCATCAAAGATCGACTGTAGTCAAAACACCTGGATCCATGGCTGATCAGCTGTTTGAAGAGGTTGCAGTATTCAGGTGAGCGTTAAAGTCTCAGTCTTCAGCCAAGCACAGCGCTGTATATTTGACATTTCATACAATTTATCTGCAGAGGTCCTGGGTGTCAGACCCCCACAGATCTTCAGTTGATGACCTATCCTAAGGATTGGTCATCAGTTTAAAAAAAAATGCAGAAAACCCCTTTAAGGAAACAAAGGGTAAATTTTTGATTTCAAATTTAAATAAAATAATTTACCCTGCAGAGCAGGCTTGGGCTGGCCCATAAGGGAGCAGGTGATTTCCCCCGGCAGGCCCCTGACCAAGGATACCTTGTTGGCCCCTAGCAGTGGCGTAAATACGGGGTTAGCAGCGGTAGCGGCTGCCACAGGGCCTGGAACATTAGGGGGCCCGGCGGGGCTCTGATGATGTTGTTGTTTTTTTTTGTTTTTTTGTTTTTTTTTTAATAGGCCGTTACCTGCTGGATTAACCCCAGAAGGTAACGGGCCCTATTTACTTACCGATCCCTGTTCCTGCTCACGGCCGCCTGCGCTTTCCCTTCTGCGGAAGTGGATGCGGCTGTGAGCAGGAGCGGGATCGATTAAGTAAGGACGCAGGCCCGTGAACCCCACAAACTGCTATCATTTTACTCTGGGGTTTTTTCAGACCCCCGGGTATAGTAATCGGAAGCCCAGGGGAGGTGAGGGAACATAAAAAAAAAACAAAACAACGTTAATTACCTCTCCTGCGCTCCGGCAATCTTCAGGCCTCTTTGGTGACGTCCCAGACGTCACGTGGGCCAGGCTTGTGTCATTATGCATTGCGACGCCGGCCTGGCTCATGTGACGTCTGGTCCAACATTGAAGAGGTTCGAAAGTAGCGAGGAGTGCGCCGGAGCCTGGGATAGGTAAGTAACATTGTTTTTTATGTTTGTATCCTCCCCTGGGTCACCGATCATTATACTCTGGGGTCTGAAAAGACCAAAGAGTATAGTAATTGTTCATGGGTGGTCCACAATGGAGCATAATACTGTGTGAAGGGGTCACTACGGGGCATAATAGTGTGTGCAGGGGCCACTATGGGGCATAATAGTGTGTGCAGTGGCCACTATGGGGCATAATAGTGGGTGCAGGGGCCACTATGGGGCATAATAGTGGGTGCAGGGGCCACTATGGCGCATAGTAGTTTTGGGGAAGATGTTGTTTGTGCGAGGTGGGGGGGGTTGGCGGGGGACATGTCAAATGTTCACCTTAGGGCCCAGCCATTGGCCCCTAGCCTTCCAACCACTGCATGAGTGGTGAAGGCCACAGTATACTTCCTATCCTTGTCTATGGATATCATTTTGAAGAAGGGTTACTCACAGTCAACTAGAATATTATGGAGCAGCACATGAGGGAGCTATGAGAACTAAAATATCCCCTTGAAATGGCGTTGTGCACCATAAATCGGAGCCATAAAATCCAAGTGCATTCTCTAAATGTTTACTAATTTTACTATTTTCTACGAGGGAAATTTCTCGTTTCACAACTCTGGATTACCTTTTGCTTAGTTTACTGTAAATGCGATGCATAATATTGAGGGCTGCCGTAGCTTTAGTTTACTATTCTGTGATTACCGTCCTGTGAAGCCAAGCGTTTCATGCAGCTTTGTTTGCTTTCAACGGGATTAAAAGATTTTCTTTTATTACCGCGGATCTTTCTCTTGTTAAGAGATTTAAGGCTTTGGCCCTTAATTTATGACTTTGAGAAACTTGTTATTGCTAATTGTCTTATTAGGAATCGCCTGATCTCTGACACCGAGGACGTGGCCATTCTCCCTCTCATAAAGAGAAGCTATGGTGGATACTGGAGTTTCTGATAGTAATTCTTCATTAGGTAGCCAATGAATTACTTTCCCAAGTGTCACACTGATAGATGGCCTCTAAATTCTGCCCATGTGCCAAGCAACAAGCCACATGGCCAGGACAAAAAAATAGGGTAAGTAGGTGGCCACCAAGGGCTAAAAAATCATGCACACAGCCAAGTATGCAGTGCGAGGCTCTTCCAAGGGATTTTCCAATTCTCCATTCCGTTCTAATATTTATAGAGCAAGTTCTGCCCTGCTCTATGAAAACAGATTGGAACGGCGCCCCCCATTGAAAGTAATAGAGTCCGGAAGGCGCCTGGTGCAGAGAAGAACCATGGTTTAGGCTGGTGAGTGGTGAAGGCAGCTCACCACTCGCTTCCAGGGTGCCACTAACTGCAATGAGAGCCTCCATAAGTACTGATGGAAGTGCTCATGTACTGGTGGTTCCCACATGCAGTGCAGCATGTGATATACACCATCTTACCCCTTGGGATGTGTGTAATGCAAGTTTAGAACCACTGCATTAAAGGCTGCTCTAAATATGATGTGAAAGGCCCCATGATTTACATTTATCATAGGTAAGGCTTTGTCAAGGTCCCGTCCAGGTGGGATTCGCACGTTTGTGTTAATTTCCTGTAAATACCATGCTTCGTCTCATACACTCATATATAGTTATACCATGCTTCGTCTCATACGCTCATATATAATGTATAGCTGTACCATGCTTAGTCTGGACACACTATTATATAATATATACTTATACTATGCATATTCTGGAAACGCTGTTCTATATGATATAGTTATACCATGCTTAGTCTGTATACACTCTAATATATAGTTTTACTATACTTAGTCTGTATACACTCTTATATAATATATAGTTATACTATGCTTAGTCTGTATACACTCTCATATAATATATAGTTATACTATGCTTAGTCTGTATACACTCTCATATAATATATAGTTATACTATGCTTAGTCTGTATACACTCTTATATAATATATAGTTATACTATACTTAGTCTGTATACACTAATATAATATATAGTTATACTATGCTTAGTCTGTATACACTCTTATATACTATATAGTTATACTATGCTTAGTCTGTATACACTCTCATATAATATATAGTTATACTATGCTTAGTCTGTATACACTCTCATATAATATATAGTTATACTATGCTTAGTCTGTATACACTCTTATATAATATATAGTTATACTATGCTTAGTCTGTATACACTCTTATATAATATATAGTTATACTATACTTAGTCTGTATACACTAATATAATATATAGTTATACTATGCTTAGTCTGTATACACTCTTATATACTATATAGTTATACTATACTTAGTCTGTATACACTCTCATATAATATATAGTTATACTATGCTTAGTCTGTATACACTCTCATATAATATATAGTTATACTATGCTTAGTCTGTATACACTCTTATATAATATATAGTTATACTATGCTTAGTCTGTATACACTCTTATATAATATATAGTTATACTATGCTTAGTCTGTATACACTCTTATATAATATATAGTTATACTATGCTTAGTCTGTATACACTAATATAATATATAGTTATACTATGCTTAGTCTGTATACACTCTTATATAATATATAGTTATACTATACTTAGTCTGTATACACTAATATAATATATAGTTATACTATGCTTAGTCTGTATACACTCTTATGTAATATATAGTTATACTATGCTTAGTCTGTATACACTCTCATATAATATATAGTTATACTATGCTTAGTCTGTATACACTCTCATATAATATATAGTTATACTATGCTTAGTCTGTATACACTAATATAATATATAGTTATACTATGCTTAGTCTGTATACACTCTTATATAATATATAGTTATACTATGCTTAGTCTGTATACACTCTTATATAATATATAGTTATACTATACTTAGTCTGTATACACTAATATAATATATAGTTATACCATGCATATTCTGAATACACTCTTCTATATTATATAGTTGACCTATGATCAGTTCAGTAGTAAGAGGGATGAACAAGCCTTGTGTTCGCTGCCAAGTATTGCTTAAATTAAAGGGGCTATGCTGCGAAAAGTAGGCATGCAGGATATATAGCTGATCCTGAGAACAGGGGGCGTTTTGCCGCCATTGAGATTGCAGCCTGACCGCAGCCATACTGAATGTAGGTGTGCCTGTGCAAGAACGGAACTGAAAGGTTAATTGTTTCTGTTGATAACTTCTGTAACCTTTAATGGTTGGTTTTCCAAAACTTGCATGTCTACCTCAAGACCATAAAAACCAAATTTGGTAGGGTGGAGTCCTCTTACTTTCTAATGGTACTCACTGAGGTTGCTTACTGTAGGTGAAGGAAATAGAAATGTGTCTTCTGTGACATGGAGCTTTGTACAAGGTGCTCTGAGGGTGTGTGATATATATCTATGAGTAGACGGCAGGGCATTCATGCTGGTTGTACATAACTGTGGGTGGTGGATTGTGATACCCTAGCCTAAGCTGGTCCATACACTAAAGATAGATCGGCCGATATTTCTCCAAACATATTTCAAAAACAGTCCAGATATTTTGACACCATTGGAGAGAGGAACTTCTAATCCAAAAACAGTCCAGATATATTGTCACCATCGAGTCTTTTTACCCGGTGACCTGCCTTCCTTAATCTATAATGCATACGGTCGGATCTAGTAGTGAAGGTGGTGGGGAGGAGAGGGGAAGATTTTGCGTCTTTTGTAAACCACAGGTTTTATTTATATTGCGTTTCCTGTGTTTTTGTCGCTGTGGTTTTTTCTTTCGGGTACATCTGTTATTGTCTTAGTTCCTTTTTTGATGTTTTTTTTTAATGTCCCACACCCAACATCCCACACACCCTGATAATGTAACTTAGTTCGCTGTAGCTCTTAACATTATGTTTCAGCTATGTTTTTATTTTAGCTTTCTTTTTTATCTGCTATTGTCTGTGTGAAATCTTGAAATAGCTGATCCTTTTCTGAGCATTTTCTAAACTTTTTACAAAAATCTAATTAAGACTGTAGGTTTCGGAAACATAATGGGGGAAAAAAAAAAAACCCTTGCACTTTAGGTTCACACAGCGGAAAATGAAGAGAAATTCTTCCTCATTTTCTGTCGCCATATTGGCGGAATGTTGGTGCAGGGCATTGGCATTCCATCACGGCTTTCCTCTGCTGGTTAGGCCCGGATAAATCGGCAGGGACTCCCGAGCCACGGAATCTGTGGCAAGAACAAGTAGGATACTGACCACCCTAACAGTAGGCCTATGCCCAAGACTGGTTTCATAGAAACCTCTTCTCTTCTTCTTCTCTTTTTTTTTTCTTTTTTTTTTCCAGAAAAAGAAAACTCTACACAGATCACTGTGTGATTTAAAAAAAAAAAAAAAAGCCAACTACAAAGAACTAAAAGCTTAAAGCAATATTATAGTGTTTTTTTTTTTTTTTTTTTTTTTTCAAAACTGTGAAGGTAGCCATATAAAGCAGACAAGGATTGGAAGTTACATGAGGTGGGCCCTAGGAACGATGTGTCTACATTTATTCCACCTTTTAGATGGCTTAGTTTGAGCCAGAATTTTTCAACACTATTTTTTTGTCTTTTTGTCACATATTAGCGCATTTAAACCGCTCCCTTTTTCTGAGAAACCACACCCAAGTGTCTAGCATGTCTAGCCCAAATTGATGTTCCACATTGCTGTAAAGATGCGCCATGTTTACGACCATGTCTAGTTGTAGCTTCAATAGTCACCCTGGGCCAGTGAGTCTGCGCAAAATGGCTGAAGATTGGCCAAAAGCTGATGATCATGCCACTGGTATTTTTGGCCAACATTCGGCTGAAAATTTCCAGCATGGTGGATTTGTTATTGGCAGACTAGACTGTTGACCATCCATGAACGACCATACGTGGCATCTACATGTCAATGGCCAGTCGACCATCGTCCGCTTTAGGGCTCAAGCACAAGAGTGCGGAACTTCTGCAGCTCTTTAAATACGGAAGCGTACAAATTTTGTGCACTTCTTCTTTTTTTTTATTTTTATTTTTTGAGGATGTATATGAAAATTCTTATTGAAAGACCACTGACTCCTAAAGTCTTCAGTATTTTCTGCTTGGTTTTGGATTACTTGGCTCTTTATAGCTCCTAGCCACATTTGTTATTAAGGTGAGGACAGCGAAGAATCAAGGAGACTCGGCCGTGTTCACGCGACATTTTTCTTTCCCTGTTACTTCCTTTTGGTAAAAATACATATTGGCGAAGAACCTTGTAACAAGTCAAACCCACCAGAATTCTGTAGCTTACTGGGCAGCCATCTGTTGCTTTCAACATGAAACCTCTGAATTTCAAGTATGAAACCAAATATGTGAGTTTCCTGTAAAAATGGAGGTATTTGTCAGCCCTTTTTAGTCATTGTGTTGATGTTTTTGGTAATAGGGTGCAGCTGTTAAGCATCACACATCATGTTGCAAGAGAGCAACACATGGCCAATTTCATTCATTTCCGTGCGGAGCGAAACTACTCTGCCATAACTTCCAAAAATATGAGCAGACATTGTAGAGAAGTTTCTCATTTGCTTAATTTCAGTTTATTCTGTTGTCTGGCCCTTTCCCTCCAGGCTGACATGCTATCCTACTGGAACAGGTTACTGTTGACAATTTGGCAGTCCCAATTACATGAATTTATAATGAACGCATCTAGTGAAAGTCCACATCAGGGTCTGCTGGGCGAACTTGGAGCTAGAAAAGGAAATGACTAACATAAACCTAGTTTCCTTTAACTCCCTTTTCTCATTATCTTGTTTCAACTACTGTTACGTTGGGTTTCGGGTTTTGGATGTTTTTATATTCTTTTTTCCTATTGCTATCCCTTTTTTTGTTTTGTATTATATTTTTATATTTTCATTAAATATTATGCAGGTGTTTCCTGCACCAAGGAAGTGATGTTCCTTCTGTAGAATTTTTAGAATTGGTATGAGGAACACAAAAAATTGCAAAAGGTTTTTCCCACCTGATAAAGTGGTGGCATCTTGTGGAGGAGTAAACCCCCTAGGATCCCCACTGGGCCGTAGTGCTATTAAATGTGTGGTACTGTTGCCTACCAGCTATATTACAGTTCTCTGCACAGTAGGTGTCAAGAAACAGCGCCGCCCTTGTGGCTATGTCTGGAATTGTAGTTATTATTTTTGGCGTTGTTCAGACCTTTTTGGAGTATATGTAGAGAAATGCTGTAGACACTAGCAGTATTGGATGTGTGGTCTATGTCTTTTTCACAAAATGAGATCAGGCAACAGCAAAACTAACTTTACAGGGTTAACGTTTTGTTTTATGCAACTATATGGTATACAGTTGCATAAGCCATGACCATATGTTTGGGAGCATTTCTTAAAGTTTACACTACAGGTAGTAAAAATTTGATGTGAACGAGCCTAACCTATGTCGATAGGTCACTGCCTCCCCAAAGGCCTTCACACTCTGGTTCTGCTGTGACTTTTTTTCATAGTATGATAGGTTACATGGTGTTCTGTCTCAATAGTCGCTGCTCTATTAAACATGGTCCTTTCTTCACAAACCTGAGTAGGCAGGTCACTGCCTCCCACAAGATCAGCACACTCCTCTCCTGCTGTTATTGTTTCCATGATCTTATTGGCTACACTGTGATGTTATTCCACCCAGTTTTATAATAACTCTGTTACATACATAAGTGTCAAGAATTTTTCTATTTATAAGCTTAGCGTACTGAACAGTAATGTGAACAGAGCCTAACATGGATAGGTTACTGCCTTCTACAAAGACTTCATACTCTTCTGCTGCTGCTGGGACTGGTTCTGTGCTATAATACGTATTATCCCCTGCCAATGTGACACTGCTGTATTAACTGTGGTCTTTCGGCATAAACATAAGAAGGCAGGTCACTGACTCCCACAAAGGCCTTCACACTCTGGTTCTGCTGTGACTTTTTTTCATAGTATGATAGCTTACATGGTGTTCTGTCTCCATAGTCGCTGCTCTATTAAACATGGTCCTTTCATCACAAACCTGAGTAGGCAGGTCACTGCCTCCCACAAGATCAGTGCACTCCTCTCCTGCTGTTATTGTTTCTATGATTTTATTGGCTACATTGTGTTCTGATTTCACCCAATTTTGTAATAACACTGGATTGAGCAGTGCCTCTCACAAGATTATCACACTCATGATGATCTTAATCGCTACAGAATATTCTATCTCTGCCACCTTCATGGAGGGGAGGCTATGCTATTATGTAGCCCATAGAAAAACAAAAAGTTTGTAGGGTTTTTGAGGCAAACTGAAAAACCTAGTGTTACCTACCCCTTTATCCTTTGTTCCATCTTCAGGATCCCTCGTTCCATTCTGTGCTTGCATGGACTGGGTTGGAAGTGAATCGGCATCGGTGACGACTGTGTCCAGTCACACGTTGGATCCCGGTGATGACCTTTCTAAGACCTCACTGGTACCCAACATGAGAGCGCTGAGGCCTGTGATAACCCACTTGGTCACCTGAACTGCTTTACTTCCAGCGCAGGGGACACAGAATGGAACAAGGGACCTGACGCTGGAATGGAGGTCGAGTTTTTGTAATCATTTCGATGGATTTGAATAGGACCTGCTGTAAAAATATGGGACTGGAAGCCGGGAGGGCACTCGGTCTTCACACTCGTCATGTGCTTGAAGCCTTATAGACTTTTTTGACATATTTATTGGACATACCATATATGTTTGATATACCCATGTCCCACCCTTGGCACACCTATCTAACCCCAGAACAGGAGTCCCTCAACTCCTTGTCCACCTGGCTGTCACCTCCAAATGGGAAATATATGGGCGGCCTCCGAAACAAATGAGCACCATCTCTCCATTAATTTTGCACCTGGATGTTACAACCAGAGGCCATCTCAACAGGCACAACAAGCAATATGCCATAAATGTCTAAGTTGTGTAAGCCCCTTTAAGTGCTGATTCCTCAGTACTCATCTTTTCCAGTAATCCTGGAAGTAGTTGTGTGCATGGAGCGGATTCATTTTAAGGTATTTACAAAATTGCACACAACAATTTCCCGTAAAGAGTCCATTTTATTGACATCATTTGTGTCTATAATAAGATAAAGCATGAAATGAATGTTTCCATACACAGGAAAGTTGTTGACTTTTTGGGGGTATAAAAGAAGACAAATACCTTCTAGACTGTGGTCTTGTTTTATTGTGTGTGTTATAGCTTATATCCTTAAGTTAACTCATTTTGGTTTTATGGAAGCAATGAAGCCCAATTTAGCAGAAAGTTGTGTTGGCCCCTGTAAAGCCTGGCCGCTAAGCCCTTATATCCAGCGGTATTTTATCCTTTCCGGACCAGACTCCTTGTCACTTTTTACTGGTGTCACTTTCGTTGTGAATTTTGTTGTGCACTTCTGCGCATGTACTGTGTGTGTTTGTTAGCACAGAGTGCCACATGACAACAACACATACTGCATGTACTCTAAGGGGCTGTTCACACTTCTGCCTCCTTTCCGAATTTCGGCCCTGTGCATCCTGCAGTGAATTCCCGAATCAGAGGAGCGGCACCTATTGAATGATGCCAAGAGTTGGTGAAGCTGGTGAAAAGCCCTCTATAATACGCCTTTAAAGACAATGGGCTGAGCTGCAATACCAGACATGACCTATGGATAAGAGTGGTGCTGTTTTTGGAAGAAAGTGACCATGTATTTTTTTTTTTTTTCTTCTTCTATGTCCTACAGGTCCCATATCCCTGCATGCACAAGGGGCCCCATGCCAATATTATTGTTTTCTTTCTCTCTGCATAGTGACCAGTGCACTTGGTGAGTTGTGTAACCAGAAGGTATGGGCGCGCTTCCTGTGAATTATGTGTGGAAGCTTGACGTTTCCCTCCCACGTGTTTCATTGATAATAGACCTTGTGGTTTTATTAATGATGTTGGTCGCATAGTAATCTCAGATAACTGGGGGACACGTGTATCGTTAATTATTTCCTAATAGTTCTGCATCGAGCCTAGGAACAGTTACTGATATAGCAGAACTTTGTCCACGCAGTGGAGATGAGTTTGTCTTTTCTTTGCTTTGATGTAAGGCTGCAAGACCTGCTGCGCCTGCACGATTTGCTGCGCTTGTACTGAACTGAACTTTGATCACCATAGAACCCTATTGTGAGTTGTGTTCAGTCCAGACCAGTGGAGCCTCTTAGGGCCCGGGTCTTGTGGCCTTGATATGGAAGTTAAAATTTAGCTATATTATGATCATTTGACCCCAGATTGTCAATCTTTTACCTTATTTTAACCCTTTAAGCAGAGCTTTAGCTAGGCTTTCCTTCACCTGGGGCAAATGGTTAGTTTTATGCCCTTACTCTGTAACTAGATGCAGAAAAGTGGGAACCCTGTGGCAACCAGCACCCAGTTGCCTCCATAGCTGTGCCCCTGCATTAAAGAATGGCTCTCTTGGGCCTGGGGGAATTAAAAAAAAAAAAACCCCAAAAAAACCCAGGAATTCTAGTTTCATATTTTAGGGGCTTTTTTTGTTTGGATTTTAGGGAGGTTCGTCATATGCAACAAATAGTTCATTAGTTTTAGGCCCCATACACATGACTGTAGATGCTTTCCGTATATTGTCCACTATTATGGATCTGTAATTGTGCATAGTATACGGACACATTAATTTCTATGGCTTTATACACACATAGCTTTTACAGAACAGTATGCTTTTTAACTTTTTTTTTTTTTTTTTTTTTTTCTTGTCCCAGACTAGACTACACTATTACTGTATGGCAGTCACTGCAATGTTAATATACATTGTATTGGACCCTGCCTCTTGCTAGACGTTTTAGGTGTACATAGACTTGGGGACCTTCATTAGGCCTAAGGCTACCATGACAAACCATTGGCACCCTACGATCACGTTGCGAAGGTAAAGATGGTGGGCAGATTCCCTCTATCAAACCTCCTACATGCCACTGTTGCTATTGACTGAAGCATCTGAGAGATTATGGCCCGGATCCCCTGTGTGAGTGTGTATAGAGACAGCCGTCAATCATTGAGTAAGGCCGCCCACTGGACTCCTAAAACCAGAAGGCGCAGAGATAAATGAATATAATACAAGTTACACTGAAACTTTTCCCATAAAACTATATATCAATCTGATCAGCTCCTCCTGCTCTACAACATGCCTTCTATAGTTTGCCCTTGTGACAGGTTCCCATTAATTGTGAATTTTTCATCAAGTTTTTTAACTTTGCTAATAAGAAATATTTCTTATCCAGCTAATTCCATTGAAATTCAGTGTTCTCCAAAACATCCCCCAAAAATCCTTAGGGTGTCATGAATACTTTCTATAAATGTCCTGTGTTCTCTTCAGTTTCCAATGAAGTCCTTACAATAATGCAGATGGATATATTACTTATGATATTCTGTCATCTGTGAAATGTTCCTGGGAAAATAAAGCTCCAAATACTTCACAATGGACGTTACATGAAATCCTGATGGACACAATGTGGATGATTAATCTTGGGTTGTGCCCCAGAGAATTGGTGTACAGGTCATGAAAAGTTGCAATTTTTTTTTTTCACAAGTCAGTTTTTTTTTTTTTTTTTTTGCTAAATTTGCAACTTTTTGAGTTTTTTGCACTACATGCCACTTTAGTCAAAGGAGGCGTAGTGAGGGTGGGGCCATCTGCACCATCAAATCGCAAGGTTTTTTGCCTAAAATGATACCAGATATATATCCCAGCAAGGAACTGGCGTAGATCTGTGTTTAGGCACACGGACCCCAGAGGTGTGCATGTCATCATCAGATATGACGGAATCTTCTGACATTGGGCTGATTTATCAAGACTGGCATTTTCCATGCCAGATTTAACAATCCCTGCCCCTACAGTTTGCGACTAATATAAGACAAGACGCAAGCCTGAGTGTGTCATGTAACAGTGTTATCTCCAGGTTTTTATAGGACTGTCATAAACTTGCTCCTTTATCTTTACTTGTGGAGTAACCATGAAACACTTAAAGGAACCCTGAACCTAGAACGGACTGATAAAGGGAACAGGAAATAAAGTTGCTCATAATGTTTGTCAGTTTTCAGGATTATCTGCATGTTCCTGAAAGAGTCTTGTAGAAATGCTGCAGAGTATGTTCACACAGAGGAATTTGGAGCTGATTTTGAGGTGGAATCCAAGTCTGTTCTAAATTCCACCCAGAAAAAAGCATCCTGCTCAATCTAGCTGCGGAATCAGCCATAGAGTCCCCAGCATAAGACTACAGCGGATTAGCCTAATTGTTTCTGAGGCGCCACGGGGCAAAAAGTGGAGAGGAACGCGAGGCAAAAGACCGCCTCAAACTCCTCTTCACTTTCTTCCTAGTGAACCGCGCCAATGTGGCTAATTTCCTGCTGATCTGTTCCATTTTTGGCTACTAAGCAACTAAAGGGACAGAGCTTAGCCAAGGGAGAGGATCCTGCTGCAGACAGTTGTCTTACAGCCAGGCACAGGACAGTGAAGATGAGGAGGCGGGACAGGGCATATAGAGATAGAAGACTTCTGGCTATTAATAATCAATTTGCAGCAACTCCTTCCATTGGTGTAACATTTGGCAGCATCATAGACATGGATGCTACATGTGGAACTCCCCATATTTCTAGGCTACTGTATATCCAGTTTTTCATGCATGACTTGCTGTAAGATAGCGATTAATGAAAAAAGTGAACGTCCAGGCTGTTCCCCTGTTGTCATTGCAGGCTGTCTCCTAGTAGTCACAACAGCCACTTCCTTCCCCACAGTCACAACAGCCCCACAAATTCCTTAGTAGTCATAGCAGGCAGTCCCTTCCACCAGATTAAGGATCTTTCTCTTTCCCCATTTTTTTATTTTTTTTTATTTCCCCTTACTAGTAGTAAAGCAAGTATTCCTCCCCAGAAGTTGCAGCCATCCTTGACTTGGTACACTTCTATTTTTCTTGAGCCCGACTCCAACTCCTGCACCGTCTTCTTCATGAATGGCCATGGTCAGACAGACGCAGTAATACTCACAAAAAAAGCCAGTGATTGAATGCCTATGGAAGTAACTATGTATCTAATTCATTATACAGTTTTGATTGTATAATATTTAAAAATAATCAGTTTATTTTGAAGCCAGAGAGAGTAATTTTTTTTTCTGACTCCGACTCGGTCCTGACTACGACTACAAGTCAACTGCATCCAGCATCTTGAATGACAACTGTGTTTTATGCAGCCTCTATTTAGAGGATGTTAATATAACATTATAAGTTGTAAGATTCTGGCAGTAGTCAAGTCCTTGCCTTAACAGTAGCCCCAGCAGGCTGACGGCATCCAGCTCTACGAACGTCAGTCTTGTTTTCTGCAACTCTTATTTAGCGGATAAATATAACATTTATAAGTTGCGAGATTCTGTACTTCCTAAAATTAGGAGATTTCCTGCAATATCAAAATGCCTGCATGTTTATAGGATGTCCATTTAGTTTCTAATATCCTCACAAACCTTCATTTCCTGTATGAAAATATTAGGTGTCAAGTAAAATCCAGCTATTTACATGGTGGTTTCACGCAGAGATTCCGGGAAGGAGCACATAGACGGATCTCAATCTGTAGCCAACCCGTAATGAAGAAAACTCAATTAGCCATCACCTTATACCAACCTGTTTTCTGTGGCTGCTAAGTGCGCGTTGCCAAGAATCTTACACTAATGAGATCACTTACATCGCTTCCTAATTTTATTTTAAACCTTCTTGGCAGAGCCCTCATAAATATTGAGTGTGCGCTCGCTGCGTGAAAAAAAAAAAAAAAAAAAAAAACGTTTCATTTCCAAACATCTCCAGCGTGACTGCAGTTCACATTGGCCTGAGATTCCTCTGCGTGTGCCAAATGTTAGGGTAAGCACGCTTCATATATTAATGGTAAAAAGAGAATTATGCAGAGGGTTGTAAAAGGGTGACTGTTTCTGCTTACATCATGGTGTCTCTATTCCTGGAGGCATATACACTGAATGGCCACTTTATTAGAGACACCTGCCTTTTATGATTGGAGCTTCTCAGTATGGACATTAGACACGTGATCAGAGGAGGATTTCAAGAATCTGATGAAGAGGTGGTAAGCTGTTGCTGGGTATAAGGCTAAAATGCCTAAACACACAACACATCGTTCCTTACTACAGATGAGCTATAACAGCTGGCGACCAGTGCGAGCGCCATTACTACCTAAGGGAAATGGAAAGATGAGACTCCAGTGGGAAAAAGAGCAAAAATTGCATCACCCGGCAGTGGAGAAACGTGGCTTGGTCAGATGGATCCTGACTTCTGTTGCGTCGTGTTGATGGAAGAGGCAGGATTAGGCACTAACGGCATGAACCGATGCACCAATTCAGAGGTGGAGTAATGGTGTGCGGAATGTCTTCTTGGCACACCCTGTGGATGATACCTATGAATGCTGCACTTCTGAAGACCAAAGGAGGTCCACACTATTATGGAGAGTAATGGCTATGAAAAACGGACAAAATGTTCCATGTTTATTGGCCAATTTGTCTACATCTGTTTTCACGTATCTATTAAGGGTTCCATGAAAATGGACAAAGAGGACACGTTCTATCTTTTTGACCGTCAAAAAAAACAGACATGTGAATAGAATAGACACACTGGGGGGAATCTATCAACCCCACTACCCCAGACCTTCAAGTAAAAATGTGTTGCATCTTTGGTGCAGTCCCCCTCTTGCTCGGAAGGTGCAACCTTAGGTCATCAATAAGTGAGTGTGAGCGGGTCCGACAGCTAGGACTTCTACAAATCAGGTGGGTTGAAGATGCCGCAGTGTTCAAGTGAGCACCCTATTTTCTGAATAAAGGAAGCACAGGGGCAAACTAGAACCCCCCATTATTATTTAATATTTTTGACGATCTTATTTGGAATTGAAATATGGTATTGAATTCTGATGGAAGAGTATGGTGGTATTTTATTATGTGGGCTCTTTTTAAGGGAATATGATTTATATATTGAATAATATTTAAGCGCTATAGGGTGGTAACATTTGCGCAGCATATGGCAGCATGATCTTTGCGTTCTATCGCCATATGTTGGTATTATGTGGTCTGTATATGGCAGTATTATATAATCCTACTTTGTTGCCCTGTCTGGTCCTTATGTTTCATCACAGCTGCCATGCAATTGTTTCCTAGGTTAAAAAAAAAAAAAAACTGAATTAAAGCATGTAATAATTCTTTAGAATATTGTCAGCTAATATATATATGTAAAAATCTGCCATGTATATAAAGTGGGTGTATTGTGCCCACCATGGTAAAAATGTTAATGTACTTTATCTTTTCCAGTAATACACAATTATTTTAGTATTGCTCTTGTTTGCACAGTGCTTTCTGGCTCTAAATTGAGAAAATATCCAGCAACATGGTAGCGGTGTTATTACTGCCAAGTAGTTCTAGTCAGTGTGCCAGGCCGGGGCGGCATATGCAGTTCTAGAACATGTTGTGCAACATATGTCACTACTTTTGTTCCTTCTACTGTTTTTGAGCATCATCTTTATCATTGGAGAGATATGTTCTGGGGCCTCTCGGATTGTCCGTGACATGTCCTTTAGGTTATCAGTTGTCATTTCTGCCAAGTCAGAGCTGTGTAAAACTGTTTAAGACTTCTGCTCCACATCAGGCATAGTTGGCTTCAGGTTATTTTGTGTGGACAATATCTCTATCTATCTATCTATCTATCTATCTATCTATCTATCCCGCTATCTATCTATCCACTTGAACGGAACCCCTCCATTGAAGTCAGTGGGGGGGGGGTGGATGACACTTGGACTCGTGTGCATGTAGCCTGTAGGGGACAGATATCATCCAGCTATCATCTGCTATGAAATCGGTTCCCACTCGCCTGTGTGCCTGTAGTGCAGGGGTCGGCAACCTCTGGCACGCGTGCCACTCTTGGCACGCGAGGCATATTTCCCTGGCACGGCAGCGGACTCCTCACCCAGCAGTTTCGATCGGACAAAACACGTCCGAAACGAAACTGCTATTATTATACTGTGGGGTCTCTTCAGACTCCCGAGTATAATAAGCGGAGCCCCCGGGGAGATGATGAAACATAAAAAACAATGTTACTCACTATTCCACGCTCCGCAGCCGCTGTGTACTCTTCAGGCGCTTCTGCCTGACGTCAGCTGACAGGGCCTCAGGGGTCGCGTCTGCGTCTGATGTCATTACGCATAATGACGCGACGTGACCCCTGAGACTCAATGAGCGGTCGCTGACTACAGGCAAAAGCGCCCGAAGATACAGAGCGGCTGCGGAGCGTGGAATGGTGAGTTAACATTGTTTTTTATGTTTCATCACCTCTCTTTGCCCTCCACTTATTATACTCTGTGGTCTGAAGAGACCCCACAGTATAATAATAGATAGTGAATGTGCAGGGGCCACTATAGAGCATAATACCGTGTGCAGGGACCACTATGGGACATATACCATGTGCAGGGGCCACTATGGGACATATACCGTGTGCAGGGGCCACTATGGAGCATAATACCATGTGCAGGGGCCACTATGGGACATATACCGTGTGCAGGGGCTGCTATGGGACATATACCGTGTGCAGGGGCCACTATGGGACATATACCGTGTGCAGGGGCCACTATGGAGCATAATACCATGTGCAGGGGCCACTATGGGACATATACCGTGTGTAGGGGCCGCTATGGGACATATTGCTGTGTGCAGGGGCCGCTATGGGACAAATACTGTGTGCAGGGGCCGCTATGGCACAAATACTGTGTGCAGGGGCCGCTATGGGACAAATACTGTGTGCAGGGGCCGCTATGGGACAAATACTGTGTGCAGGGGCCGCTATGGGACAAATACTGTGTGCAGGGGCCGCTATGGGACAAATACTGTGTGCAGGGGCCGCTATGGGACAAATACTGTGTGCAGGGGCCGCTATGGGACAAATACTGTGTGCAGGGGCCGCTATGGGACAAATACCGTGTGCAGGGGCCGCTATGGGACAAATACCGTGTGCAGGGGCCGCTATGGGACAAATACCGTGTGCAGGGACCGCTATGGGACATAATACCGTGTGCAGAGGCCGCTATGGGACATAATACCGTGTGCAGGGACCGCTATGGGACATAATACCGTGTGCAGGGACCGCTATGGGACATATACCATGTTGCAGGGGCCTCTATGGGACATAATACCGTGTGCAGGGACCACTATGGGACATTATTCTGAATAATGGTGTGTTTTCTATATTAAGGTTGTGTTTTTGCACAGAAAACTCAGGCTTTGTTTTTTTTTTTTTGTGCAAAAATGCACCAGTTTTACATCGAATGAAAAAGTTCCAAATATAGCTGCATCCAGATACATAGTGTGTTTCCACCATAAGGATGCCGCCATATGGTGCTCCTGGACACATACATTTACCACTAATTGGCGGCTGTACATGGACTTTCATTGCTTCTAATCAGAAAGTACAGGAGTATCCCAGGAAATAGCAGTAAACGCATGTGTCCTAAAGCATCTGGTGGCAGCACTTCTGTGTTATGGTTTGTGGTATATGACTTTAGTTTAGGGGTCGTCAGACTTACAATTATTGACCGGCACTCCGAGTACCTCATCTTTGATTTCTTTATTAAAATCGGCACGCCGAAAAAAAAAGGTTGCCTACCCCTGCTGTAGTGGATGGAGGTCATCCATTATTAAATTGGTTCTCACTCAGCTGTGTGCATGTAGCGTAAGGGAGCTCACACTTTTTTGCCAATTTGCTAGGGCCTACACATAGGGAGACTAAACCTCAGTGTATGCCACCTATCCTGCCTACTGTATACAGCCCTTCCATTGCTAAACTCCAGGGAGCTTTGTAGTGGGAGATGATAATACGCACTAGTTTAAATCATTCTAGCTACCTAGTATTGCCCCTATTTATCACAAGGCATTATGGGAAAGGAGCTGGGGAGCTCATGTGCCCTCTATTGGATGTAACAATTGCCCCTATTTAATCACACTATTCCCGCACTTGAAGTAGTTATTCATGTATATAGGCTAAGACAGAAAAACCTTCACGACACTTCTGGTCATGGTCTAATAATGTGAAAGAACGCAGACTACAAGTCTGACCTTTTTGTAACAAGTAAATCCAGTAGAATATGAGAACGCGTGTGTCTAAATACTCTATAAGGCCGGGTGTGTTATATGTATTATAATAGCTACTACTGTATATAGTAGATATCTCCTCCCCCGATGCAGGCCCCGCTGACATGGGAGTACTACTAAGTGTCTTATCATGTATTCTTGCTCTCTCATGCAGGCACATGATGTGACAAGTATTCTGCAAGTCACTGATAAGTCTTCCTATATGCCATTTATGTTAACACTATAGTTGCTGCAGTCTTTTGAACTTTAGTTAAAGTGGTTGTTCAGGATATATAATATATATATATATATATATATATATATATATATATATATATACTGTATATATATTTATATATGATGTTTTTTTGTTTTTGTTTTTTTTTATAAGCTGGGGAATTTTATTTTTTTTTTAAAGTATACTCTCCTGTCCCCGGGCCTCCAGTGCCTCCCAGTGCGGTGCGGTCCTGCTGCTCCAATGTTTTCTTGTGGCGGTAGTCCTCGGCGGCTGTGACGTTCTGACATCATGTGATTGCTGAGGCCAATCAGCGGCCTAGGAAAGGGACCAGGGGACATCACCGGTAGTGACGGCCCGTGTCCTTCGTTGAGGCCGCTTCGTTGAGGCCGCCGGAAGAAAACATGGGAGGTACAGGACCGGACTGCGATGAGAGGCACTGGAGCACTGGGGTAGGTGAGGAGTAGTAGTAGTAGTAATAGTAGAAGTAATAATAATAATATTTATTATTATTATTATTATTATTATTATTATTTTATTATTATTATTATTATTTTATTATTATATATATTTTTTTTTTTGTTCACCTCCCCTGGTCTAATTTTTGTAAAAAATTTTATCCTGGACAACCCAGTACTGTCAGTTTGTAGACAAAGTTATATCCACAATGTGCCTGGTCACTGAAGTTGCCCTAGTCAGATTGTATTATGTTTACAGTGCCTACATAATAATAAGGACATCATGACTGGCTTTCAGAGTATAGAAAGTTCCTGCATTCCTGGTCATATCCATTGGCGACTAATCAGGACAACAGACTGTCACCACTAAGATGGTTGGAGAAAATCTTTAAAATTCTTACAAAATTATGTTTGTGGTCATAGCCCTTTAAAACACTGAGTATTTTCATATGTTGCGAAACCTTTTGAAAACTTTTGTGAATCGAAACGTAAAGTGTGTATATATAGAAAAAAGTTGCTTAATTGTTCATTATACTGGTTGTGTTTCTTTTTTTTTTTTTTTTTTCTCGTAATATCCAACTCTTCTTGTAGCTGTCACGGTGCTGGCAGTAGGTGTAACTGATGATGTGACATGTCATAGGTGTAATTAATGAGAGCCAAATAAGAGCACTTGTGATTGTAATCCGTCTCTGCAAGGGGTGGAGAACGCGAGTAAACAATGTCGTCTTATTGATAGGAGAGAGGTTAAAGAAGTGCTAGCCAAGAGAATTGTTTGTTTGATCAACAATTGTTCCCAACGCGCTTTACTCTTTGTGTTGACTTTACTATTTTATACGAATTTTTTTTTTCTATATGGTGAACTACACGAACACTACAACTCTGAACAATACAGAATATAATATATTTTAATAAAGATAAAAAAGATTGTACCCATGTCTTGCGAGTCATAAATTTTTTTTTATCATAGTCAAATTTCCTCTGTCTTAATAGGTTATGGAACATGATAAATAACATGTTCCTAGTATAATTTTATTATCAGGATTGTGTCGACTGAACTTTAACTGCGGGAGCCTTCCAATATTTACCTGTTGGAGAGCTTAAAAGACTTGTTCAGTGAGTAATTAAATTTTTTATTTTTTATTTTTTTTAACAAAAGGCTCACATGAGTCAGGTCACCTCAGCCAGCATTGGAATGGTATCAGTGGGGATGGGATAATTTTTTTTTCCCAGTGGATATATTTTAAGTTCACTATTTTCCCCAATGAATAGGCATAGCCTTTGGTATGGACCCATTACACAACCTTTAACAGAAATATTGTACCTGTGCACCAGATATGTGAAATAACCCTTGATTCTGCGGGCAAGCGCAACAAAAAGTATTGTGTAAAGTCATGTTCATATACATTTAAAATAAGTTACTGGTGCGACACGTACCTCTTAATAAATCGAGTACTTTCCTGTGCACCTGAATTGAAATCTACATCAGTCAGGAACTGGCATGAGTTATAAAAGTTGTTGGACCAAGGTGTCCCCAACCCTGCCCGCCTTGCACTTTGCTCTGGCTACATTCACGAAAAGTGGTGGGCAAGGTGTAGAACAAAAGAAGATACCTCTGGCATAAATACGTTAACAAATTCCCACCATTTTGTAAGTTTTCCTCTTTTTTAATTCATGGTATTTTACTCTGTGTTATGTAGGAACGTGACCTTCTGAGTGGATCGAAAGATAAATATCTGGTTAGGCCCTATACAAGATAAAGGAATTACTGACATTATGTTACTTAGTTTTTTAATGACTGTATTATAGTATTCAAGTAGAGGGATAAAAGGAGCAATATAAGGAAAGGGGATGGCTATGGGGTTGAACACTACCCCATGGTGGCACATGACCCACAAGGGGAAATAACCATCTATATTAAACCAATAATAATAAATAAAACACAAACACACTGCTTAATGGAAATAATAGGCCGCGGTGTTTTTATTATGGAGTTACCAACAGGAAATAAATAAACCAATTAATTAATAAATAAATCATCAATAAATTAATTATAACACTGTAAAAAATCATAAATAAATCAAAAACTTTAAAATTCCAGTCCTCCCAGCAATAGCTGGGAGACTAACACCCCCACTAACAAAAACTCCGCGACAATATAATAAAAATAAAGAAATAGGGTGGGCGGGCGCTGACTTCCTCCTGCTGTCTTCTGTCAACTGCACCAGACCTCGTCAGCTGGCAAGTATTTATAGTTCAAATTTCCCGCTGTTGAAATCAGCTGACCAATCAGCTGTAACTCTTGCTGCTAGGCAGAACACATGGAAACATCTGGAACCTGCTGGTGCTGGGCACAGCTGACCTCAGCTTTACCTCCACGGTAAGCACCACTATAAATAAATTACCTCAGAAAAAAGGGGGAGGAAGAAATTGGACTATACCAATTAATTCAATTAACAAACTTTAGACCAAACCAATAAATAATTAAATATTAATTAAATATTCCCCGGGGGGCAGTTAAGTCATTCTGCTCCTTTACTTCTCTGACGATTGTCTTTTTACTATATATGGCATATATGGTGAGTACCAACACAAAAAGAATTAGTCAAGAAAAAACAAAAAATCTCAAAAATATATAAAATATATATTTATTAATAAAAATTTAATAAATAATACATTGAAAAAATATATATACTAAATCTAATAATGCAGGTGACACAGACAAAAGATAAGACACAACACAAGACGTGTCACATAAAGAGGCTCAAAAAAGTACAATAAAGATGACAATATATATATAATGGCCCAAGATATATGAGTAGTACTAAATATACAAAATTGCAAACCATATATAGATATCTAGATAGGGAGTTTAACCCAATCAACAGTAGTTAATGCCACATGGACAAGAGAATATATATGGAAATGCAAAGTTAAAGACACTATCCATATGCTGCTTAAATATACTACTAGATATTTATATATACCATATATAGAAAAAACGAGCAATGATAGATGGAAAGCATGTCAAACAGACCAATGAATAAATATAGAATGATAATGATTACCTGTAGCCATTATAAAGACAAAATTAAGCCCCAGTGAACACAAAAGGTATGCGTGGAAACGCACCTCAACGCGTTTCGCTAAAAAGCTTCCTCAGGAGGTATATGGTGAGAGCACCCAGGTACACAGGTTTTCTAGGGTCACTTGTGAAATACCAAAATAGGCAGTTTTACCACATCTCTTATTAATGACCTTTGACATGGGGGGGGAGCACATGACAAACTCACATCGTTAGCTAAGGCGCATCTTTCGGTATGTCTGGAGGATTGTGTATCAAAAATCTCAGTATGGCTGTATCTAAGGTATAGTTATTACACTGGGGTAAACGTTATACCATCTCAAATAATGGACTAATGTTGTGTTAGAGGCTTCCTGTATAATCCTCATCTGCGCCTGTAGCTGACAACCTGCTTGGTCTATTACCTTTCTACATGTGACATGGTAAGTACCTCGTGAGCACAGAGAGCCTTGAACGGGGCCGCGTTCTCGGATATTTATTTTCTGCTACCAAACTGGTCATGAGAGGAGTTCATTGTTCCTTCTTGGCCTGGTAGTGGCGGCTGTGGAGGTGTTTTTTTCCCACAAGAATCAACAGTAGATTCAGTGAGTTTGACACCGTCTGACGTCAGAGGCTGACACCAGTGAACAATGACTGGCTCAGGGAATCCTAGCTCTGTATACACTCGACTTTAACCCTTCATACTACCTGTACTGCACAACAAAATTGTGGAGAACCCTATCAGCAAAAATGTCAATTAATAATAGCAAGTAGATCAACGCTATTTTTTTATGGGACTCCCATTGTTCACTATTATGAAGCACATATTACATATGCTCTTTACTGATGCAGAAGATTTTTAGTGGGTCATTGCTGCACCCTAAACGAATTAGGGCAAATTTACTAACGCTATCTAATATTTAGATGGCATAACCTTAGACTAGAGTTAGACTAAAATGCTCCATGTTTGATGCTGGATGATAAATCAGGTAGTCGTGGCTTTAGAGGAAGTAATGGCAACACCATGTGTCAAAAAAAGCTTAAAAAAATGCCCTTTTCTTGCGCCAAATGTAGGCCACAACCACATTTTGTGACGGAGTGGGGCAGGCTGGACAGGGGGGGGCCCGGCCCGACACATTCGTTATAACTCATGCCAGTTAAGAACTGGGGTAGATTTCCACTGTGGCGCTGGGACGTGTCGGAGCCTCTTCGTAAATCATTTATTCCCTGCGATACGGTATGGTTTACATCTTATAATTTGATATTGAATTTGTCAAGCAGAAAATTTCTGCTTCAGGAATTTGAAGCAGATTTTTTTTTCTGCTCGACAGAAACCGAGGCAGATTTTTGATGAATTTGGAGTGCCACTTTATTTTGCCTTTATTGGGTATGTCCAAATTCCGCCAGCAGATTTTGACAAATTCTGCACAGAAGGAAAAGGTGTATTTTCTGCCTTTTGTTCATTTCAATGAGAGTTCAATGAGAATCCATCTGAAGAACGCTTTTTCTGCTAGCTGAAAAATCTGCTACTGCCTCGCATTGAAAAGAATGGGAGGAAGATTTCAGGCGGAATTTGAGGTAGATTCCGCCTCAAATTTAGCATCAAATTTCTTCTTGTTGAAAAATTATTTCTCATTTCCATGGCTAGGTGGTTTTTTATTCGGTAGTCTGGAAAAGCTGGGAGACTGTCATGGTGGCTCTGTTTGTCTGTACCCAGTTGTAGAATTTTTTTTTAGTCTGACATATAACCAATTTTTTTTTTTTTTTTTTACTTTTTGGTGGAAATTCTGTTCGGCTTCTGGTGACGTAGGCTTAAACAAATACTTAGGAATTTTGCATTTTGATAAACCATTTTTTGTCACGACTAAGTGTAAAGATAAGGTCTGGAAAATGTACTTTGCTTTCCAACTCATTGTGTCTGCCTGTATGATCCGATAACACCGGTATCCGTGCACTTAGCGTGTTGACACATGTAGTCATTTTGCACCAAATGGGTTGCCGCTTTTGTAATTGGGCGGACTTCCCCCTAAATGAACTCCAGTGGCAACACAGTAAAATTTACTCCCGGCCTATTTCAATATGGGGATAGCTTGGAAACCCGACAGGGATGTTGACACTGGCAGCCCTGACATGCGTCTCATTGCTTTTATGATCCCTCAACAAACATGTAATGGTTTATATTGTTACTGATAAGACTTCTCAGACAGGTGCGCTGCTTGGATCTACGATTGGAGCCTTCTGTAGCTTTAGTCATATCTATAACACTGGTACTATAAAAACAGACTTGTTTTACTATGTGTTTGTAATGGTCGCCCGGGTAACCATTCCAAATAAGACACTTGGAAAATAAGTGATCTTTCTGGTCTGACCAAATTCTGCATTTGTAGAAAAGATCGGAGAGGTAGTGCGGCAAAAAGTGGGAGTTGGCTTTATTACTATTATATGCCGGGACATAAATACAACATAAACGGTACAAAAATAAATCCGCCATACTAGGCCAAGTAATATCACTACAATGATTATGTACACAAATTATTATTATTATAACCACTAGGGCCATACAGTGTATAAAAATACCATACTATCATGCCCAATTAACAGGCAAGCCGGCAATATGATAGAAGATCTGTCACCAGGCCTGATAAATCCAATGACATACATTGGAGCATTTTGGTGTTTGGTTTGTCCAAATCCGTTCAGCCATTCCAAAGATGTAAGACCTTTTAATGTTGATGCAGATTAGGGTATATTAGCCAAATAGGCGGTTACAGACAGTCCCCCATGACTCTTCCTTATGAATGCAGTGCCAGGGCGTTTGCAAGACCGGGGCTCCATTCACTGCTATGGAGCACACTGGTGCTCCGTTCACATCAAAGGGGCATACGGGGCTTTTGGTCCCCCATTCTCTTCATCCCTGGGGTTATTGGCGCCCAGCCATCTGACACTGTGGATGGGATGCAAGTGTCTTTAATGGCACAACCCCTTTAATAGCCTATCCATAAAGAGAGTCTGTCATAAGAACTCAGCATATAAACTTAATGCCGGAGATAGGTTAGGGTCACCGGAATGAAATGGTATTTTCATCCTTGTGTATCGGTACCTCACTTGCTGAGATATTGCTATTTATGTCAATATGCAAATGAAATCTTTGGAGCAACTGCCACGCCCTCATTTCTCCTCAGAGATGATGTGTATATTGACAAAAAGGCAATATCTCGGCAACCTATATATTATCAGCGCTGGGTTCTGGTGACTCTCTTTAGGTACTTGTATACAGTCATATGAAAAAGTTTGGGCACCCCTATTAATCTTAATCATTTTTAGTTCTAAATATTTGGATGTTTGCAACAGCCATTTCAATTTGATATATCTAATAACTGATGGACACAGTAATATTTCAGGATTGAAATGAGGTTTATTGTACTAACAGAAAATGTGCAATATGCATTAAACCAAAATTTGACCGGTGCAAAAGTATGGGCACCTCAACAGAAAAGTGACATTAATATTTAGTAGATCCTCCTTTTGCAAAAATAACAGCCTCTAGTCGCTTCCTGTAGCTTTTAATCAGTTCCTGGATCCTGGATGAAGGTATTTTTGACCATTCTTCTTTACAAAACAATTCCAGTTCAGTTAAGTTTGATGGTCGCCGAGCATGGACAGCCCGCTTCAAATTATCCCACAGATGTTCAATGATATTCAGGTCTGGGGACTGGGATGGCCATTCCAGAACATTGTAATTGTTCCTCTGCACGAATGCCTGAGTAGATTTGGATCATTGTCTTGCTGAAATATCCATCCCCGGCGTAACTTAAAATTCGTCACTGATTCTTGTACATTATTCTCAAGAATCTGCTGATACTGAGTTGAATCCATGCGACCCTCAACTTTAACAAGATTCCCAGTGCCGGCATTGGCCACACAGCCCCAAAGCATGATGGAACCTCCACCAAATTTTACAGTGGGTAGCAAGTGTTTTTCTTGGAATGCTGTGTTTTTTGGACGCCATGCATAGCGCCTTTTTGTATGACCAAACAACTCAATCTTTGTTTCATCAGTCCACAGGACCTTCTTCCAAAATGAAGCTGGCTTGTCCAAATGTGCTTTTGCATACCTCAGGCGACTCTGTTTGTGGCGTGCTTTCAGAAACGGCTTCTTTCACATCACTCTCCCATACAGCTTCTCCTTGTGCAAAGTGTGCTGTATTGTTGACCGATGCACAGTGACACCATCTGCAGCAAGATGATGCTGCAGCTCTTTGGAGGTGGTCTGTGGATTGTCCTTGACTGTTCTCACCATTCTTCTTCTCTGCCTTTCTTCTATTTTTCTTGGCCTGCCACTTCTGGGCTTAACAAGAACTGTCCCTGTGGTCTTCCATTTCCTTACTATGTTCCTCACAGTGGAAACTGACAGGTTAAATCTCTGAGACAACTTTTTGTATCCTTCCCCTGAACAACTTTGTTGAACAATCTTTGTTTTCAGATCATTTGAGAGTTGTTTTGAGGAGCCCATGATGCCACTCTTCAGAGGAGATTCAAATAGGAGAACAACTTGCAATTGGCCACCTTAAATACCTTTTCTCATGATTGGATACACCTGGCTATGAAGTTCAAAGCTCAGTGAGGTTACAAAACCAATTTTGTGCTTCAGTAAGTCAGTAAAAAGTAGTTAGGAGTATTCAAATCAATAAAATGATAAGGGTACCCAAATTTTTGCACCGGTCAAATTTTGGTTTAATGCATATTGCACATTTTCTGTTAGTACAATAAACCTCATTTCAATCCTGAAATATTACTGTGTCCATCAGTTATTAGATATATCAAATTGAAATGGCTGTTGCAAACACCCAAATATTTAGAATTAAAAATGATTAAGATTAATAGGGGTGCCCAAACTTTTTCATATGACTGTATCTGGCAGCATGGAGGCTCAGTGGTTAGCACTATTGCCTTGCAGTGCTGGGGTCCTGCACGGAGTTGGTATGTTCTCCCCATGTTTGTGTGGGTTTCCTCCTGGTACTCCGGTTTCCTCCCACATGCCAAAAATATATTGATAGATAAATTGTCTCCTCCATACAAACAACTGACCCTTGTGGGTGTTGGGGATGAGCGCCTGTATGGCAGCCACTAACTCCCCTACTCCACAAGTCTCTCTTACAAATATTTGTCATTGTCATATCTGCACTTTAGTATTAAAATGTGGTTCATGTTACGCTACTAAAACCAAATTGGGGACAGTGTGGCCCTTTCTCCAGAGGCAGGGCTGTCTAACGTATGACAGCGGCGTTCCCTGCCAATGTAAATATCGTGTAAGGTTTTATAAAAGCTGTTTACATTGCAAGGAAAAAATTTCACAAGTTATTCTCTTGCACAGCACAGTACATGCTAGTGTAGTGCAGATGGCTGTGACGCAACGTCAGCACAGATGTCCCATGAAAGCCCGGGAGACAGCACTTTGTTCAGACTAAGCCACTCATGCATCCCCCCTGCACGCATGGCGGTGACGTCCCTGAGTGCCTTTCGGATGTCACTTCTGCCTGAAGGATAAACAGAGGGAAAAGGCCAGGAGTTACGTGAGCAAGGTGACTTCTGGGAACTCAGTGCAGCACGAATGAAGCCCAAACATATGGGGAGCATAAAAGTTAAACGGAAAATCTACGCTTAATCATATATAAATACGTTCTGTCATGTCGACTGGTGGGCTTTTTCCTTTATGCTGCGCTTCACTAAGATTTACGTTAAGGATCATCGTCAACTGTGCCCTCCATGGACCCATTGACTTTTTTATTTTTTTTTTTTTTAGATTTGCAGTGAGCCCAGGCCTCAAAATGGACAGGAATATGACCTGTCCTAAGATTTTCTCCGGGCTCGTTGTCCCCTACACGGACTTGTGATAAAATAAAGTCGTGTGTATAGGGCCATAGAAAATAATGAGTCAGTGTACTAGACGGTGTTTGTGTATACCATACATGTAGGCCTCGTGATTTAGAGAACAAATATCAGGGACAAAGAAGAATCGTGCAGTTAGATTTCAACATGTCCAATCCTTTCTCAAGGGAGATAAGCTTCTTCAAGAGGAATCTGGTAGTATCTAATGGCCTTTTACACTGGCCAATGCTTGGATGAATACACAACCATTGGCGCATGTTAATATGCCCATGATAAGCCAACAATTGAGCAGACTCTTATTTATTGTGGCAAGATCTTCCACTTGCTCGGGAGGAGGCGGTAGAAAGCTCCGATGAGGTCAATGTTGCTGGGAAGGGTATTAGATTGGTCCATTGGAAGATCTTGCTGTGAGGCTGAGCCGCCCCAAAATAAACCCCCGATGCTCTTCTTTGTTTGAATAGGAATAATAAAAAAATTTTGGGCCAAAAATCAAGCAACCGTTCTATAAACAAAGTATAGAACTGTGCGACAGGCTCTGAGCACTGTAAGGTACTGGAGCTGGTTTAATAACATTTTTGGTGCTGAAAGACTCCTTTAATGTTCACGGTGACCCAGAACCAGTCTCAGAAATGGGCACCTTCATCTGTTTGGCTAAGCATGGAGATTCTCATGCGACCCTATATACCCGAGACAACAATGGATGCATTAATTTGCAATTTGACCCTTTTTTGTTTGTTCTTTGTTGCTATAGTTTTAAAAAATGTCAAAAAGTCAATAAATCTGTGTACATAATGTACATACAACCTGGTATTCAACAGGCACTGACAAGACGGAACATGTATAAGAGGGAGGTTATAAATCCGGTGCATTTGACTAAAGCCTTTTGCACAGAATATGCAATTCTGGGAAGGGGTAAGTGGAGTCAGGATGATTTACATGTCGATTTCAGTGGGCAAGAGTGGATGGACAAAAGGGAAACTGTGTGTGTGTATATATATATATTTATCGGCTACCATCTACTGCAGTCTTAAAGGTAATGTGTCATCAGAAAGTAACCCATTTTTTAAACCAAATTTTTATGTTCTGCATTTTTATTTTATTTATTTATTTATTTATTTTATTTATTTTCACTTAGACCACTAAGCCTAATAATTGACTGACACTTGCAAATTTTGTAAGGCTTTTCGTTGCAGCAGGGACTTTATTAATTTCACAGAGAATAGAATGTAACGCCTCTATTGATAACACCACTGACCCGTCATTACTGCTGACAATAGATGATGTCACATTTTATTTACTCCTCCTCCCTGCACAGACCATGTCTAGAAAACGCTCCATAATCAAATACAGGAAAAAGGAAAAAATCTACAATCAGAAAATAAAAACAGTTTAGATTAGAATAATGTGATATATTTCAATATCTATATTTTATATTTCATTATGTATAAATACGTAAAAAGAAAAAAAAAAGTTTTTTGATACCTTCCCTTTAAAACCAGGTTTATATATATATATATATATATATATATATATATATATATATATATATATATATATATATAATATTTTTTTTTTTTTAAATCATCATTTTGTAGTGAGGCTTTATGTACACAGCTCTATTATGGATCTGTAATACAGCGTCTGTGTATACTATGCCAATGATTACCTTAGGGGAAACCATTTGGTGGCTTGCCAAGTGTGTATGTGTCTATAAATGAACTGGGTATTGCCCTAGTTTATGGTTTATGTTCTGCTAAACTTGATTGACCTTGTCTTTCTAATTGGAGACTTATGCTCCATGCTCACAAACCTTTAGGGGGCAAAACTCTTGATAGGACCTATTCCTGTCCGTTTTGCAGCCTGGGCTCAATGCTGGAAATGAATGGGGACATGGACGGCACACGGACATCATCCATGTACCGTCCATGCCATTTTCCCACTCTACAATGCACATGTAGTATTATTATTATTATTTATTATTATTATTTTATTTATATAGTACCATTTAATTCCTTGGTGCGGTACATTATTATATTAATTCCTTGTTGCTGTACATTATTATATTAATTCCATGGTGCTGTACATTATTATATTATTTCCATGGTGCTTTACATTTGAGGATTTACATATGGTACACAAAATATACAAAACATAAGATAATACTAGCAGTGACCACTGGCACAGTGGGATAGAGGGCCCTGCCCGCAAGGGCTTACAATCTATGAGGGAAGAGAGATAGAGACAGAAGGTGGGGGTAGAGGCTGTACAGGTGGTGGTGTGCTGACAGTAGTGTTATTGGAGGTTGTAGGCCTTCCTGAATAGGTGAGTCTTCAGGACCTTCTTGAAGCTTGTGACTGTGGGGGTCAGTCTTATGTGTCTTGGTAATGAGTTCCAGAGTATGGGGGATGCACGGGGATACATGTTTTTGTGCATATAGCCCTACTAGTTGCTGTATGACTATCTTAAAGTTGTGACAGTGTATCCTAGCAACCAGACCATCACACTTGACTGGATGTAGTAAAGGGCATGAAACGGCATGGTATTCCTCATTTCATCCTGAGGTTTTAGTTATAGTTTTTGTAACAAAAATTAATGTGGTGAAGCTCTTCAGGTATTCATGCCTGTGGTTAGAGGGGTTGTCCAGGATTAAAAACATGGCTGCTTTCTTCTAGAAACAGTACGGGTTGTATCTAAAACTACACCATTGACATGACTAAGGCTGTTGTGCGATATCACACACAACCTCTGGACAGGTGGGGGTGTTTTTGGAGGAAAACAGCCATGTTTTTCGTATCTTGGATAATCCCTTTAAGGCTATAATATATATGGGGGGCCTGGAGCAGCACACTATACATATTTCTTGGCACAAGGTGAACCACACTGTGCGATTGAGCGCTTGATGTCTTCCTTTAACTTGACTTTGTTCCCTTCCATCTTGCAGCCATTGTCTCCTTTTAGAAGTTGTGTTTTTTCTTTGTTAGAGATGTTGTGTGGTCTTCTGGTGAGAGGAGACCAATAAATGTTTAATATCCAAGGAACATTAAACTTCAGAAAGAGAATGTTTCCATGTTTGCTGGGTTATGTAGAGCTGAGGTTACATCAACTTGCTGGCTTTAAACTGGTGCCTGGAAACAGAAGGTAGTCAGGCGTCTTGGCCGAAAGTTCATGAGCGACACGAATGAGGCAAAGGTACTTATTGCAACTTCTATTAAAAAAAATTTCTTCGACTGTAAAGAAGAGTGTCGATGAGCAAAGTACAGTATTTATAAGGAAGAACCCACCATCATATAACCAGGGTACCAGTTGAATGCATAAGTTCATCATGGTTGAATCCACGTGATCCCACAATTTTTGTTTAGGGAGATGCATATTTAGGACTTTCCTAGATAACCCTCTTAATGAACAGTATTACTTGAGGCTAATCGTTATCAAGAGGGCACTGTGCCCTGAAGGAATCGATGGGGTCTCAACGCCTGGAGACGCACCAATGGTATTTTACTTGCATATTGACAACAATGGTGAGATCTCGGCAGCAAAGACACTGATTCACAAGGGGGAAAACTCCCTAACCTATCGATCTGCCTGGCTGGTTTCTGGTGATTAGACTCCCTTTTAAAGGGATTTGCAGCTTTAAAAATATTTAGAGGACTTTTCACCACCAAGTTCTACCCTTCGCATCAGGTGCTTCTTCACTCATTCTGGCACAGTTGGAATTTTTTCACTAGCTCTCATTGTTTTCTAGCCATAAATGCTGTTAGTTTTGGTGCCTCTTATTCTATTTAGGCTCTGTACTGACAAGAGGGCGGTGTCAGGCAGGAACAGACAAGGGGTGTGATTCTGAGTTTTGACCAGGTTCACCTCTGATTGAAGTTCTGAATCATGACTCCTTGCCTGTACCTGCCTGGCACTGTACACCTAACAGCACAGAGTCTAAGCAGCATATCACTTACCAAAACTGACTGGTTGGGAACGTGGGAGTTGCAGAAAAATTACAACTGTACTTGAATCAGCGGAGCAGCGCCTATTCACAAATGCTAAGGACTGGAGTTGTGGGGGGGGGGGTAATGAAAGGTCCTCTTTTAAATGTTTTTGAAATTGCATCTACAACTTAGACTCTATTCACACGGCTACATTTAAAAATGAATTGATTTTACGGGCTGTCAAAAATTGGACTCCAAAGACATACTGATAGGGAATGTAGATTGTGAGCCCTATATGGGACAGTGACTGACACTGTCTGTAAAGCGCTGCGGAATATGATGGCGCTATACAAGTAAGCAAAATTAAATAAATAAATTGGACATATCCTAGTTTTTGGCACTACTTTTTTTTTCCCCAGATCCCTCAATAGACTCGTGTATGTGGGATCTGTGAAAATGGATGCCCCATAGATGCACACAGGGCACTGAAGAGGTGCCGACATAGAAGGCTCTCTCTTATGTCTAGCATAGGATGACGGTAGACTCAGGACCAATACTGACAATGGAAGATCAGGTTGCCTTAAGGCGATCTGCAACTTTTACTATTTTCACATGTATTTGAGGGATAGGTTTGCCTAATAAATAATGTTTTTAGTGCATGCTTAAAAATCTGGATGGTGGGAATTATTTTGATTATCTGGGTTAGGGCATTCAAGAGAACTGGTGCAGCACAAAAAAAAAAATCCTGGAGCAAGGTTTGGATTAAGGAGACTAAGATTTTATATTGTTGATAAAACAGTAGTCGAGGGAAGAAAGGTTAGTGGGTGCAGCACTGTGGTGAACTTTTTGGGTAAGAGTTATAAGCTTCAATTGAACTCTTAAGTGAATTGGAAACTGATGCAGCGACTGGCACAGCGTAGAGGTATTGGTATAGGGGTTAAACAAAAAGATAAGCTTGGTCGTGAATTCAGACCAAGCAAGAGTTTTGTGACCTATCGTAATGTTGAAGGAGCCACTCCAGTTTGATCTTCAGTGTTGTCCATGTTACGACTTTAGCTTTCCATGAAAGTATGTTCATTGTTTATTGCCCATGTTTTCATGCGTAAGGAAACCTGTGTGAATCCTCCTCATGCCTCCATGTATTCCATGAGGTCAGGCTGAGGAGCGGCGCGGTGATGCAGGAACAAGCTAAAGGTCTACATGCAGCCTGTGTGCTTTGGCTTGGCTCCCCGGATGAGCTGTGTTTGCCTCTGTCATTCCAGGTCTTGTACCTTTTGTATACTTGGCTCCTTCCCATCTTGGAAGCAGCTAATTCATTCCAGATCTGTTTGACTGCATTAAAGCAAAAGCCCCAAAGTGTTAAATACTTTGTGGAGACCACTGAGGTCACTCACACCTGCTGACATTTCATCCCATGAGAAGCTCATTATCCCGTAGGAATGAAGACTGGAAACTTTCCTGTGTGGCGAAAACGTGCGTAGACTATTCAACCAATATTCCGGAGCACAGATGACTCTGATGTTAGGTCCTGTTATCGCAGCATGCTCCATTATTCAATACATGACCAGATTTAATGTCGCTATTACACCTTACATCCCATCATAGGGCCCATGAGGCTTTTTACACTTATCTGTAAATGGGCCCACTACTAGGCAATTTTGGCCAAGACTTTCTCCAATGTTGCACTGCAACATCTGAATTTAAGTGAATGGGGTTGTGATCCTGAGGTTGCTGTGACCATGACTTTGACGTAAAAAAATCAATGGATGCTCAACTTTTTTGCAGAAACCCTCTGTGCCATGCGACCCCATTTACTTACATTACTTAAGATATCACAGGTCACGCAGCAGGAACTCTGGGCACAAAACCTGAGATCTCTTGTGGTTTCTAAAAATTACATTTAAAGGGAATCTGTTGCCAGGAATGGGCATATTAAAATAAGCATATAGTGAAATACATTAGGATCAGCAGAATCTGAAATTTTTTTTTCCTTACTCCATTCCCAAGTAATTTGTATAAAACCTATTATACAAAAGAGCTGCCTGGGGCACCAAGGGCGTCTCCGGCGCTCCCGGCTGCTCACGCCCCCTTCAAATTGATTGGTCACTGTTAATGGCAGAATGACAGGGCCAGGAAGAGGTTTCAAAGTCTCGTCTGGCCCTGTATTCTTGCGGTTGTGCTGTGATTTTCATTATAGGTGCATGCGCACAACCACTCCTTACTTTTCAGACAGGAGCGGCCATGTGTCGAATCTGAAAAGCATTTTTCTCTTACCAAACTTCAGTAGTGAGAATACAATGTTGAATTTTAGTAAGAGAAAACCCTCCCACACAGAATAATCTAGGCAGTGGCTCAAGTGGTAGAGTGGGTGACTTCTACACCAATATATTAACCCTGCAGATAGATAGGTTAGGCTCACCTGAATCAAACTGTGTTTTCCCCTTGTGAATATCTCCCTCCATTGCCGATATACCGCTGTTTTTGACTATATGCAAATTAGTTCTTTGGAGCAATGAGGGTGTTGCCACTTTGGAGCAATGTAACATCCTTAGTTGCTCCAAACAGCAATATGTCCACAATAGTGGCACTGAGTCACAAAGGGAAAACCATGTTTGACTCAGGTGACCCTAACCTATCTATCTTTGGGCTTGGTTGGTTATTATCCTGGATACCAGAGACAGACTCCCTTTAAGATTGCAAATGTTGTGCTGCCAACCCAAAACACAACTAATAACAATGAATCTGGTCCTGCTTGGATTTTTGCCGACTGTGGAGTTATGGCTGGGGTAACTTGCAGGTGCCAACCCGGCCATATTCATTACCATTAGTCGTAATGTAGCAGTGTGACATTGTCATGTTATGTTGTGTGGCCCTAGCCTAAGAAGAATTCCTGTAAATTATATAAGAATGTAAAATAATACCATCATGTGAGAGTTGGAAAATAACCTATTTGTCTGCAGTAGACAATAAGGGGTCATTTCGGGAGACAATCCCACCCCCTGATTTGAAATATTTTGGCACGAGACATGCTGTAATGTTTTTACTGGCTCTAGTTGAAAAAGCGGTTTTCAGAATGTAAATGATACTGTTCCTGTAAGAACAGAAACAACGTAAGCGCAGGAACACGCTCTGTGAGGTGGGATCCTTCACAAGACTGCGAGAATCCCTCGGGGTTTGGCCAGAGGTTTGGAAGGTTTAAAGGACTGTCTGTCTCTTAGCGCGGACCCCCCTTGCACCCCCCATCACATTCCATGCTGGAGAAATCAGCCAAGTACCAAAACTAATACTATTGGGTCAAATGCACAATATTAACCATTTACTGTCCCATGCATATTATAGTGTAGACATTTTCTGATGTTTCGTAGGCCGTGCCAAGATTTGAGACAACTCACCAATCATTCGAGAGCATGGTCATTTCGTCATTGTATTTTGCTACTGAGGTTTTTAGTGGCTACCATTGACCACCATAACCCCATGTCACCCAGCTTTCCTAGGCTGCCTAGTTATGCATTAACATCTACCCAGTTACCTAATTCCTAAACAGCTTTGTTAGACTTTGCATGACTTTCCGTTCCCATTCCACTCGGGCAGAAACCCGGTGGACCACATTATAGTTTCTTTTTAAGCGGATTGGGTTTCCGTTTTTCGGGTCCCCAAGTGGTGTGAACCTAGCGTAAGGAGGTTTACTGTACTGGAGTCCAAAAAGTGTTAGGCTCCATTCACACTGTTTTTGCAGTATTTGGTTGCGGTTGGCGCATGCATCAAACATATCCACAGGCTCTCCATTGAAGGCCCAAAAATTGTCCTTTAGGCGCCGGTATACGTCTTGTTCAGCTGTATATAATAGTGTGGTGGGTTGAGTTACTTCATATAGAGGCACGTTTTTTTGGTTTTTTTAATAAATATTCGATCCTATGGGTCATATCTACCACAGTATGCCTGTACAGGGGTCTCTGTTGTAGGCATCCATCAAGAAATCTATTCAATGTATTCTAATGATATATACGGTGTAAACTGACCCTTGAGGAGAGACAGCTGCCATATTTGTTGCACCTTTTACAGAAATAATGAAGAAACCTGTAAAGAAATGTTAACTTTTTGACCCAAGAAGGTTTATTGCACCAATACAGCATGAGATCCCTTTATATACTATTGTCACCAGATAATTTCAGTAACTTCCCATATTTCTGTATTTGTATTATATATCTAACATGAAAATAATAAGGGTGATTGTTCTCCCAATGTACTGGATTCAATGCACTTTTTTAATAGTAACCTCTATTCACACTGCATTCGAGCCTTATGTTTGATGTGTACATCAGAGCTTTCTCAGCATATATGTCAAACCTATCCATAGTCTTGGTATTAGCCAGTATAGCTTTCCTATACAGAGGACATTTGCAAAAAAAAATTTTTATTATTCATGTTTTTTAAATGTGTCCAACTAAAAAAAGAAATGACCTACCATATAATGATTTTTTTTTTTTTTTTTTTTTTTGTGACAGGTGGAGGAGGCAAAAGGAATGGGCGCAGCAAGAAATGGAAGGAGATGCTGAGATTGCCACACATAAGCCAGTGTGAAGAACTCCGACATACAGTGGGTGAGTACTTGAAGTGTTATACTTGGGATTCCTGTGTGGATATTTTTGTATTATGACTGCACCATTAGTGTATTGTTAAGGAACTTTCACCACATCCACCAAGTCCAGTTCTTAGCATCTGTTAATAGTCACCCCTCCACTGATTCCAGCACAGTTGGAACTTTCTCTCTAGCCCCCACCATTCCGGAGCAATCAATGCAGTTATTTTAGGTGCCTGATGTGCTATGTAAGCTCTGTAATATCAGGTGGGCGGTGTCAGGCAGGGGGAACTCCAATCAGGGTCAGCCAGTGTCAGAGCTCAGAATCACACCCCTTGTCTGCTCCTGCCTGACACCGGCCTCCCTGACAGTACAGAGCCGAGATATCAGGGACCAAAATTAACTACACGGATTGCTCAGGAATGGTGGAGGCTAGAGAAAAAAAATTTCAACTGTGCTGGAATAAGTGGATCAGTGTCTATTAACAGATACCAAGATCTGGACTTGGCAGAGTTAGTTAAAAGTCCTCTTTAATGGAGGCATCCAACCTATTCAACAGATCCTATTTGTCTCCACTATTACTGGACTGTATATGGAATAGATAATGTTTGTTCTTTAAGTGGAGTTTTCATGTCTGACATGGCATATTCTCTGCATGTTTAACATGTACCTGGCTGATCTGTAAAGGTCCCACATTTGGAAAATAAATGGTCCCTTAAACTCGATCAGCATTTCATGGTGTCCAGGTAGACTAAAGACTGTATGAACCCCTACCTATCATGATTTTAGTATTCTCATACTATCTTAAGACAGGGTTCACACAAAGTGGCCGCAGCAGAGTAGAGATGCATCCATGATCAGGGCTATATCAACAAGCAGATTGACTATAAATTTCTTTCTGTGTGGTTTTGCAGCTAAACAGCAGTCTATTATACAGCCATAACTAGAGCTTGATGAATATGACCGAAAGAAAAATCGTTCATTTTACCTTGAATACCATTTATGGCGATTATTTAGCTCACACCTCTCTTAACAAAATGAGTATGTGTTGGACAGTCCTCACAAGATTCGTATCATGAGATTCGCCTTGGTAAAGAGAACCCAGAGTATAATGATCAGAGGTGATCAAACATAAAAAACAGTGTTGCTCACCTATCCTGGTCTCTAGCACTCCCTGCTGTCTTCTGTGCTTCTACCTGACATCTGAAACTGTTACATAGGTCAACGCCACGTCGCTTATCCTGATTGATCGGTTTTGGTTATTTTTCGCTTAATAGCCAAGCATTAGCCATAACCAATAAAAAAAATACTTTTAGGTGCAGTCATGATGAAAACCACACAGATCTGCTTGCCAGCACTGTTTTAGCCAGTCCAAGGCCATCACATGAACAGGGCCGTAATACCTATAACAATTCTTGGTTGATCACTTACTTATAAAGGGTTAACACACTCTTTGTTAGCAGGATCCCCTTGACCAAATGTGGCTAGCTTCACTCAGCTCTAATCCGTTGATTAACTCTGTAGTAAGTGCTTAGTTTCCCTACACTGCCACACCAGGAGAAGTGAGGTATTGCATGGTGAGCATTGAAATCACTGGGCTATCTGTGTACTGCAAGGACCCATTTGGTCCTCCAGGTAGAGGGGCCCTCTTCGTATCTGTTCTCTATTCTTGGTGATAAATGAAGACACTCAGAATGGACTAGTAGGGTATAGGAAAACTAGATAACCAATGTAACCTCTAGCAGATCTGAAATCTACAAAAACAGCTCTTCTTCCTAGTCTGAGCTTCCTGTCCTGGAGATTGTTAGAATAATCTTTTCTTTTTAAGAGCCCAGTGGATAATGGTTACTAGCATTGTGTGAGTGGTTTATAGCAGGGCTTTGATCTCTGGGAAGTAGGAGTCTTTTGGCTGCTTTTTCTTTCTTTTAGGTATGAACTGAAATAAAACCTTGATGGAATGTGTTACTTTTCATTTACCGTCCAACTCTTGTCTTAACCTCTTACTGACATATGACTCAGTGTGCAGTGTGGTGTTTGCAGTGATCTTATTCACCAATACTTGGTAAAGGCCATCTCTACTTGTGCCGCTGCACACTTAAAGGGAATGTCCAGTGGGGAAAAATATGTTGGCTGGGTTGGATTGTTAGACTGTAGGAACCTAAAAATAAAAAAGTAAAAATAACAAAAATATTAGTAATGGTTATATTTTTTTCCTCTTCTTGTCAACATATAGCATAGAAAAGTAGGAAAATCAATAAATTGAAATGTAACTTTTATTAGTATACACTAAAAAGTAGTTTGGATCAGTCAATAGGATACCAGTATCTGAATCCCAAGACCATAAAAGTATAATACAGGTGCATCTCAATAAATTAGAATATCTTTGAAACGTTTATTTCAGTAATTAAATTAAAAAGTGACCTCCTATATTTTCTAGATTCTTTACACACAGAGTGTTCTGTTTCAAGTGTTTTATTTCTGTAAATGTTGATTATGGATTACAGGTAATGAAAACCAAAATCTAAGAAAATTACAATATTGTAAGTTCAGTTCAGTATTGTAAATTCAGTGTGTCACCTGCCAAGGTTTCCTAAGCCTTTAAATGGTCCCTCAGTCTGGTTCAGTAGGACACACAATCATGGAAGACGCTGATTATGGATTGTATTACTGACATGAATGAATGTTTCAAAGATATTCTAATTTATTGAGATACACCTGTATGTATGGGTGAGAGACCAAATGGGTGGTCAGTCACCGTCTCAAGATAATAGTCAATTGGATAATATTTATAAAGGGTGGATAAATATCTGATGCACACTAATATAGGTCAGAGGTACAAAGAAGCTCGCTTACAGAGTTCTTTCAGAGGGTGTTAAGACATAATGATGCCAAACACCTTTAGTAGACAGACCTCTATGTTTAGAACTCAGAGGGCGTAAACATAATGCCTCTAAAAGTGTGCATATCCCTTTAGGATGTATGGTACCTATTAATCTGGTACAGTATCGGCCCCCTAAGACATGCGTCCTTATGTCTGTGGGGAAACAGTATCTCACAGCAGGGCTAAGGTTAAGATAGAATTCAATAGGACTCAGTGGCAAGACATTGGTGGTCAAAAATGTGTCTCATGTCTGCTTAGTATATAGCTGAGTGACGAGACTGTCTACCTAAGGGTTAAGAAGCAAGCTGGGTCTAAAGACCTAGTTGATGTCCGCTTTGACAATGTTGCTATGTGCGATGGCTACTTATTCAGCACATCGCTACAATCTGTGATGTTCCCTGCTATAGTAGATACTCGGATCCCTTTTGGGTAACCCTAGTCATATTCTCAATGCGTTTCCCCTTTAGGGTTCATCAGGAGAGAGATACAGTACATAGAGTGGTAAGCCGATAGTGGAGACAGTGCAGTTAAAACTGCAGTTAGTGGTGCTCTGAAGGTGGACACCAGTACTTGAAAATAGCTGAAAATAGTTCTCGATGTATACTTCGGGTCGTTGCCCTGCTGGAACACTATGTCGTCCTTTTCATACCCATAGTACTTAAGTGTATACAGTAACTCGTCTTGTAGTATACTCACATAAAACTTGAGACCACCATCGATCCTGGTCAAGTATGCAACACCTTTGGCTGTGAAACAGCCCCATATCATCAGGCTTCCTCCACCAAACTTCAATTTCTCGATCCATTAGTCCCCTTTTCCCTTGTTTCTTCCAGACCCATTTGTACCCATCAGAGCCCTGTTTATTGAATTTCATCTTTGATCCAAGTCACCCGTTTCCAATCTTCTACTGTCCACTTTTCGTACTTTTTTGCAAACTCAAGCCGACGCTTCTTATGCCGATATAGAGTCGAGGCTTCTTCACCTTTTTTCAGGCCACCATTCTAGACTTGTGTAACATGCGTCACACAGTGCTTGCATGGATGTCTGCGATCTCACTATTACGAAGTGTACGAACAACCTCCACACCATGTTTGTTACGCCAGAACTGATAGATGTTGAGATGAGCTGACTATCGGATATTTTGGACGTCCATCTCTTGGCTTTTGAATAGATGGACAGACTTCATATTCTTCCAGCTGTCATGGCACTCACATGATGTAGTTTCTCTTTTCTTGGCCGAGAGACCACTATTGATGAGCTGATGATACTGTTTCTCTTTTCTTGGGAAATCCTTCTTCATGGCTGATCCTCGATTTGAACCAAAGACCTTTCGCTTGGGAATCCACCTAATAACACACTGAGCTATTAGGGAATGTGAGACTGGTTGTAATGTGTAGTATACAAGAAGAAAAAGATTTTTCCACCAGGAGAAAAACAGTAACAATGCAGTTACATGACAAGAATCTGCATAACTAATCATATGCTAAATAGTTACAAGTTAAATTTATGTATGAGATAGACAAGATGATGGTCTATATAAAATGATGGTAGTCTCACGTATGAAGCTGTAGTGGATGGTGAGATATGGACCCTGAAAGTCACACGTTCTAGACATTGTTACCCTTTTGCTCCTCAGTGTATAATTCACAAATATCCTGTTAGATCTTATTGATGACAGCGATATAATATTATATGATGCAATTGGAAGGGGATGTATACATGCTCTGTATAGGTGGATGGGTGGGTCCTGCTTACAGTACCTCCCAATCAGAATATATTTAGTGATACTGTCCTGCCAAACAGATCAAAAAATTGGTTGGGCTTATGCAAAATTTCCTAAGGTGAACATTCATGGGATGCTATGTTACATGTTAGGTTAAGCATGGGCAGGACTTTCACAATTGTTGGAAGGTATTTCCTCTAGTTGGCCTAAACCCCCCCAGTCCAGCACTGGAAATCATTGAAGGAGGGTCTTCCTGCTTCTGCACCCCCATTGAGTCAAAAATTGATATAAAAAATTGTCACTTGCTCTGGTGGCCCCAGCCCATTCATATATTACTTCTGGTCAGCCATTGGTTTGACAGGCAAGCATTTATGGCTACAGTTGCCGCAGACGCTGCTAAACACCAGACACAGGGAAGCCAGACCCGCTTCTATTTAATAAGGGGTATCTGAGCAGCGTTGTGAACGGTCCCCATGTGTATGACATTTGTTCCTTGTGTCTCTTTGTGGAATAAGTCTAAATACTGCAGAGTCACATGGAAACAGACTCTGGAAAAAATGACACATGATGAAAAATCAGCTCCATTTGTAAATGAATGTCGGACTTGTATATATCGTAATTAGACGGCCAAACCACTCAGCAGACCATAATGGAGCGACGCATCTTGAGCAGTAAGAAGGGCTCAATCTCAGCGGCTGATGAGATGATGGAAAAAAGGATTACTCATAGATATTTGCCACGCAGGTAAGAATAACAGACCTCGTTCTAAATCATGGATTCAAGACACACAATGCCGGACGACTATTCATACTGCCGGACGACTATTCATGTTTTACATTAGTAGCGAGACAAAACAAGGTAATGAGATTGTGGGAGCAATTGTTTACAGATGTACCCGCTCACCAGAATGCCGCTTTATTTGTTGGAGATAATACAGAGCCAATTTCTAGGGGGTGGGGGGGGGGGAATATTTTTTTTTTATTTTATTCTAAAGTGTGAATGTGTCATCTTTTTGATTTTTTTTTAATAGCTTTTAGTTTTATTTTTTTACAATTTGGACACTTCATTTTTTTTGTTTCATTCTAACATGTTTTTTTATTGTAGTGTAGTTTTTTTATTGATGTAGTGTAGGTTTTTTTTTTTTTTTTTGAGACATCTTAATTTTTTTTTTTATATATAAATTCTTTATTTAAATTTTTAGAAATAAACAGGAAGCAGAATAGGCCAACACATGGGTTAAACAGAGGATGCCAGTTATGCAAATAAAAGAGACAACAATCCTATAAACTAGAAGCTTAAGTCAGATCAGACTGATGACAAGACATCAGATAAAAGGATCTTTAACATTTTTAAGACATTTTTGGTTTACATAGAATATATAATTTTTCTTTTTGGAAGTCGGATGTAATTTTTTTAAATTTTGCACTGCAATTTTTTTGTAAAGGTTGTTAAGAATTTACAGGATTAACACATTTATGTTTGTTTTAATCTAAAATAAATTAATACAAATTTTTTTAAAATTATTTTTTTTACAGTATATATCATTATTTATTTTATATATACAATGAGGATTATATTGGAAAATAGAGAGAGTTCAATGTATCATAGTTAAAAATAGAGAATCAAAAGTCCCCTAGTGAAATAAAAAGGGGAAGAAAGTAATATAAAATCAAATAAACTTCTGTCTGTTCATCTTATTTCCTTAGGTGTGATTATGTAATAAAATAGCATTTTTGGGATAAGTCAGAATTCTAAATTAAAGGGGCTTTCCATGATATAACTGTGGTTGGCTGTCATCTAGACAGGCCAATAATATACTATAGACTGTCTTTGTGTGACTGAACCCCACCAATTATCAGAACCAAGGGGCAGCTCACTTGAGTGTCACCCATTCACTGCAGCACGGTGACATTCATATATTTTTGGTAATGCTTATCACTCACTGATTGACTGAGGTCCCAAAAATGGTACCTCCCATCTATCATTCAGCGATAGCTTATGACCCCTTTAAGGAAGTCAGGAATCTGAGGTAAAGGGTCACTTTGTGAAATGAAAAAATTAGGATTTTCTGTTGCCGCTGTGGTTTTCCCCGAAGCGCTTTTTTGCTGTGGCCCACTACATGGAGCCTTAGCCTTAAAGAAACAAGCAACCTGTAAATAAATGATGAAAATTAACAAATATACAGTGCCTTGTGAAAGTATTCGGCCCCCTTGAACTTTTCAACCTTTTGCCACATTTCAGGCTTCAAACATAAAGATATAAAATTTTAATTTTTTGGTGAAGAATCAACAACAAGTGGGACACAATTGTGAAGTGGAACGAAATTTATTGGTTATTTTAAACTTTTGTAAAAAATAAAAAACTGAAAAGTGGGGCGTGCAATATTATTCGTCCCCTTTACTTTCAGTGCAGCAAACTCACTCCAGAAGTTCAGTGAGGATCTCTGAATGATCCAATGTTGTCCTAAATGACTGATGATGATAAATATAATCCACCTGTGTGTAATCAAGTCTCCGTATAAATGCACCTGCTCTGTGATAGTCTCAGGGTTCTGTTTAATGCGCAGAGAGCATCATGAAGACCAAGGAACACACCAGGCAGGTCCGGGGAGGCGGTCCGGAATACTGTTGTGGAGAAGTTTAAAGCCGGATTTGGATACAAAAATATTTCCCAAACTTTAAACATCCCAAGGAGCACTGTGCAAGCGATCATATTGAAATGGAAGGAGTATCAGACCACTGCAAATCTACCAAGACCCGGCCGTCCCTCTAAACTTTCATCTCAAACAAGGAGAAGACTGATCAGAGATGCAGCCAAGAGGCCCATGATCCCTCTGGATGAACTGCAGAGATCTACAGCTGAGGTGGGAGAGTCTGTCCATTGGACAACAATCAGTCGTACACTGCACAAATCTGGCCTTTATGGAAGAGTGGCAAGAAGAAAGCCATTTCTCAAAGATATCCATAAAAAGTCTCGTTTAAAGTGTGCCACAAACCACCTGGGAGACACACCAAACATGTGGAAGAAGGTGCTCTGCTCAGATGAAACCAAAATCCAACTTTTTGGCCACAATGCAAAACGATATGTTTGGCGTAAAAGCAACACAGCTCATCACCCTGAACACACCATCCCCACTGTCACACATGGTGGTGGCAGCATCATGGTTTGGGCCTGCTTTTCTTCAACAGGGACAGGGAAGATGGTTAAAATTGATGGGAAGATGGATGGAGCCAAATACAGGACCATTCTGGAAGAAAACCTGTTGGAGTCTGCAAAAGACCTGAGACTGGGACGGAGATTTATCTTCCAACAAGACAATGATCCCAAACATAAAGCAAAATCTACAATGGAATGGTTCACAAATAAACGTATCCAGGTGTTAGAATGGCCAAGTCAAAGTCCAGACCTGAATCCAATCTAGAATCTGTGGAAAGAGCTGAAAACTGCTGTTCACAAACGCTCTCCATCCAACCTCACTGAGCTCCAGCTGTTTTCCAAGGAAACATGGGCAAGAATTTCAGTCTCTCGATGTGCAAAACTGATAGACATACCCCAAGCGACTTGCAGCTGTAATCGCAGCAAAAGGTGGCGCTACAAAGTATTAACTTAAGGGGGCCAAATAATATTGCACGCCCCACTTTTCAGTTTTTTATTTTTTACAAAAGTTTAAAATATCCAATAAATTTCGTTCCACTTCACGATTGTGTCCCACTTGTTGTTGATTCTTCACCAAAAAATGTAAATTTTATATCCTTATGTTTGAAGCCTGAAATGTGGCAAAAGGTTGAAAAGTTCAAGGGGGCCGAATACTTTCGCAAGGCACTGTACTTTTAGGGAAGAGGGGAGAGGCTCCTGCTGCAGCTAGACACAAGAAAGTAAGGAGGATGAGCACATGACTTATCTGATGTTTATACATTTTTTACATTTAATTGTAATTTAACGAAACATAAGATCTAAGGAAAGGTGGAGATAATTTTTTGGGTTAAGTGTTTCCTCGAGACCTGATTCTCGAATGTTTTATCTGTGCACTTGTTGGAATACATGTTGAAATACATAAAATAAAGGGGTTAAAAGTTTAGATTTTTTTTTTTTTCTGTTCCCCTTTTTTAAGCTTGTAAATTAATAAGCGGACACATCTGTTTCTGAGGCCGTCTCCCTCTCTCTTATCCTCCAATTACTCTGCTGCTTAGTAAGGGCTTGCGTCATTCATGTTTATAAGCTGACATATCTTTAACAGCATATGTTTGGCTGCAGATGTTCACTCATAAAAAAGTATGTGCAGCGGTTACATGAGTGCTCGGCGTTGTGTGAACTTGCACACAATTCTGGTTTCAATTTACTCTGGGCACCCGGATTTTTTTTTTTCTTCCTCTTCTCTTCTTGACTGTGTAATTTTGTGGAATTATTTGACCTCCCTCTTGGCATCCGTGACTCTACACCAATAACTAAAGTTCTTTTCAAACATTCCAATGGGATATGGATATGAATGTTGACAGCAGATGAGAACGCATAGCCCCGATGTGTCTTCCTGTTTTTCTTCTGTCAGTTTTAGAACATTGTAACATTTATTTTACTTGATTTTTCTCTTTATTTGTTGGTTACATGTTTATCGGTCCCCAGCTGACTTCTCGCGGGGTTATTCTTTGAATACAATGTACATTCGTTGAAGAGGGACTTCTGGGACTCTTGAGTCTGCCTGTCTCCAGCATGGACGCACAGTCTTACGTCTATAGCTGTTCTTTCTTGAGGGTCATGACGGTTATTATTACTCAAGTGTCAGGATTTATTATTAGATAATCATTATGGGGTCATTTAAGGTAGAAAACTAATTCTAGTAGCACTTTTCTTATTCTCCTTCTTGTACTCTTTGATACTGTTTTGCCTAATTTCAGACTATAAAGAGGACCTGTCACCAGGTCTGAAAAGCCCAATGACATACATCATCCGATCGGCGCTGTCACCCTGAGCATTTTGGTGTTTTTGTTTATCCAAATCTGTTCAGCCATTCCAAAGTTATAAGCCCTTTTAGTCTTGATGCAAATTAGTTTATACTAGCCAAGTGGGCGGTAACACTGCTTGACAAGCAGCACACAGAGACCCCGCCTCCAGATAAAACACATTGTTACCGCCCACTTGGCTAGTATACCCTAATCTGCATCAATAAAAACAGGGCTTATATCTTTGGAACGGCTGAACAGATTTGGCTAAACAAAGCACCAAAATGTCAGGGTGACAGTGCCCATCAGATAATTGATGTCACTGGCCTTTTCAGACCTTTTGACAGGTCCTCTTTAAATACATTCTGTATCCTCCTCTGTGAAAAAGAGAAACCCTTGAGGACTGAAAGGGTTTTCTGAAAGTTAACTATTGATGACCTAACTATTGATAATGACCCATCATTAGAATAGGTCACCAATATGTGCTTGGTGGAGGTTCTACACCCGGGACCCCCACGGATCAACGGCTCGAAACAGTACTCGGGAGAGCACTGCTTCCACTTCACAAGCCAGTGATGTCACATTTTTCCATTACATGGCCTGGTTGCAGCTCAGTCCCATTCAAGTGAAGAGCACAGCACATCTCCTACACATGTCCAGCACAGTGCTTAGGCAGAGCTCTCCTTATATCTGCAGCCTCTTCAAGCAGATACTCACTGTTGGACCTCTATCCTAAAGATAGGTCATCAGTATATAAGTCTTGGCAAACTCCTTTAAGGACTGGTGATGGAAATGTCAAATGGTCTCTATATGAGCATCTTCTAGTATCTCCTGCGTTTTTCAGCAGGGTTAGTCTGGCCTCCCAGAGTGACGCCACTCCTTCACTTTGTTGATCGGTGGTGGTTCTGGGAATCGTATACCCACCAACTTGATATCTGAGGTCTATCCTATATCTAGGACATCATTATTTTAGCCTTGGAGAACCTTACTAAACACATAGCCACTTAGGAATTTAAAAGATCTGTCCAGGATTAGATTTTTTTTTTTTTTATTGTCGAGTAGATTGTGATTTATTCTTGTAGATGATGATGTGCCAATTTGTATCATCTCTGAATTACAGGATCCATATTCCATACCTCTGAAGACGAAGCAATACTAAATACTGTACACATCCTGCTAGTTCCCATGTCTGTCAATATGTTTCCTGTTTGTTTCTCTTGACAATTTTATTGCCCAATTTTTATTAGAACTAGGAGATCACATTTTGTTACTCTCGTATTACAGATTGTATGGATCTGTACAGTAATATCCCTTTCATCACTCTTATTGCCCCTACCAATACAGTACTGACCTACATGGCACTTGTTATATTAAAGAGTTATTCTACTCTAAATCATTGCACCTATATGAGAACACTTTGCCTTGTGGACTTCCGTAGGATTTGTACTCCAAAAACCAAAGAACTTGTGTGCCACCATATAGATTAGGTCCAACTCAAGGCTTGCCGACCAGTGGTTCAGTCTTAAGTTTTGTCTGTAGGCCCCTAAGCTATTATATTTTAATGCCACCAGAGATGTTGCTTGGCATCAGGGTCATAACCATATGACCGGCTGCTGAACCAGAATAAGAGCCATATCACTGTTACTTGGCACTTGTATCAGGATCATATAACAGAGTCTTGGCACTCCAGCCTGCGCTGTCAAACTAGGCTTTGCATAATCTTAATATCCCTGCCATTTGGCACATTTCATAGTGAAATCTTCTGTCTGGTTGTTTGTTATTATTCTATTTCACAGCGGATCAGTGGTTAGCACATTTTTATTTTTTTGCCGCAGTGGGGTCCTGGGTACAGATTTGGCCAAGGATAATATCTGCTCGTAGATTGTATGTTTTTCCCTTGTTTGCAAGGGTGTTATTTTGGTACGCTGCTTTCCTCCCAAACTCCAAAAACATACCGATGGCTATTTGGCTTCCTATGAATCTGTTCTACAGATGCTGGTTTGCCTGATGGCTATTCCTTCTGACTCCCCCATACATATGCATGCCAGGCTCTGCCGAATGTACATGTGTTCTTAGAGAGCGGGAGGACGGTATGTCGCTCCAGACACCTTTGATGACCACTAAAGATGAGAGAACTGGTGCGCAATGAGCCGGGTTTGTTACGAATTTTCAAAAAATCTCAGGTTCGGACAAAGCGGAGATTTTTGGACTTTATCTCCCAAGGATCCCTATTATACTTCAGGGTCTCTTCTGACCTTGGAGTATAGTAAGTGGAGATCCAAGGGAGTTGCTGTTAAATAATAAACCCTGATAATCTCCTTCCCTCGACTCTCCTGGGATCCCACACAGCGTTCAGAGCATGTTCCCTGGCATCTTAGGATCGTACCATACTTGTATCAAGCCCAAGCACTGACGTCATAACACTTTGATGCACAGAAGAGGCCCAAAGATGCCTTGAGAACAAAGGATCAGACATACTAAAATCCAACAGCTGATGTTAATAGAGAGGTGGTCATGCACAAACACATATTTTCCTATTCATCTCTATGGGAATTATGAAAACTGTCCACTCTTTTTGCAACTCCCATAGAAGTGAATGCAGAGAGTCGTGCATGCGCAGCCTCCTCTCCACTCACAATGGGCATAGACCGGGGTTCTAGAGGTGCAACCTAAATCTATACCCTATGGGTATGCCATAGCTGTTTGATACAGGAAAACCCCTTTAAATACTCCAAAGGCTGCCTGTTCCTTCTTTCCATCTCATCTGCTATTGCAGGAGGCACCTACACCTTAGATGGCCAAAGTTGACCAGTTCAGCCAACATTCATCTTATGTATATGGCTATCTTTAGTACGCATGTCTGAGTCAATGAATTTAGATTGTGAGCCCCATTAGGGTCCGGGGCTGATGTCAGTGATGATAATCTTTACAGCACTACAAAATATGCAAGAAGAAATAAGAATTGTGGCTCACCGCCTCCTGATTTTCAGTGGTGTGGTGTTTTTTTTTTCTGTTATCCACGATGCAGTTTTTATGTGTTTTTTTTTTTTTTTTTACCTGGCACTAGTCTCGTTCGTCCTTTTTGCACATGGCTGTTTATTGTTCTTTTAGCAGGGTAGTATAATTCATGGAGTGGTGGTGATCATTATAATGGTTTATTTATTCACAGTCACGTTCCTGCTCTGTGCAAGAATTTCTTTTTGCATTTTGTTTTAGTAAAATTCTGTATGAATCTGTAAACAGCACTAAATACTAGAGAAAATCTACCAAGAGTCCTGACGTTCAGAATGCAGACTTTGGAGTACTTAAAGGAGTTTTCCTGTATCAGACGGCTATACCCATAGGGTACAAATTTAGGTTGCACCTCTAGAACGCCGGTCTATGCCCATTGTGAGTGGAGAAGAGGCTGCGCATACGCAGCTCTCTGCATTCACTTCTATGGGAGTTGCAAAAAGAGTGGACTTCTTTGATTATTCCCATAGAAATGAATGGGAAAAGATGTGTGTGTGCATGGCCACCTCTCTATTAACATCAGCTGCAGGAATTTCCCTGATCCCTATTGTAGCATTATGTGGCCTCTATATGGGAATATTATTTGGATACTGCATAATATTTAGGCACTCTATTGTGGTATTAGCTGTAAATAGTTGTATTATCTAGGTAACGTGGTCATATTATGAGGGCTTTGTATAGCAGTAGTATTATAGCACACTATGGCAGTATAAGCTGCATATGGCAGTATTATGGAAGCTACAGCTTCAGATACTACTCAGACGATATCTCTCACATGCTCCACAGTATCAAATATATAAGAACTTTAGACATCACTTTAACCATACTGGACTAAATCTGCTAACACTTCTTGTATACCTACTATATTTGCTCTGCCTCTTCCTTTTTTATTATTTTACTTTTCTAAAAGGAAGTCAAACTTTATTTTAAAAGGTTTGCAAGCATTCATCACAATGAAAGTTGTCCTGGATCGTAAAAAACTTAAGAAAAAGACGCCAAGGGACCTGTAGGAAATGAAGTTTAAACAAACATAACTTAAGACTAATAGCACATGTCAAAAGAGCAATTGTAAAACATGTAAAATAACCTGCACCATCAGCACGAGAACATCCCTGATGTATGCAGTCAGGAACCTGTGGAAACCCCTTCAGGCCATGTGTATGGCGCACATTAGGCTCCGCTCAATTGGAATGTTGTACATTTTGTACTTTTTAGTGTAACATTTTGCCTTTACTTGGGTTTTATATTTAATTTGTTTGACACTTTAGCGTTGTACTTATATGAATAATACATATGTGACCCAAAATTTCTTCTGTTTCCAGTCATTATCTGCTACTATTATGTAAGTACAATATTTGTGTATGTATGTTTCAGATATTTGGGTATGGACAGGGAGGTAATATTACCACTTTATACATCATTGGTGTGGCCCCATTTGGATTATGCAGTTCAGTTCTGGGCACCAGTTCATAGAAAGGATGTCCTAGAGTGGGAAAAGGTTCCATGGAGGGCCACAAAACTGATAAGGGGCAAGGAGGACCTAAGTTATGAGGAGAGGCTAAAGGAGTTAAATCTGTTTAGTCTGAAGAAGAGGCGTTTAATTAAGGGGAGATGTGATAAACCTATATAAATATAGAAATGCCCCATACAAAAAATATGGGGAAAAGCTCTTTCATGTGAAATCCCTTCCCTGTAAGGACTGTGAATCTGTGGAATAGCCTACCCAGGAGCTGGTTCTTCACTGTAAGGACTGTGAATCTGTAGAATAGTCTACCCCAGGAGCTGGTTCTTCACTGTAAGGACAGTGAATCTGTGGAATAGCCTACCCAGGAGCTGGTTCTATACTGTAAGGACTATGAATCTGTGGAATAGCCTACCCCAGGAGCTGGTTCTATACTGTAAGGACAGTGAATCTGTGGAATAGCCCACCCAGGAGCTGGTTCTTCACTGTAAGGACAGTGAATCTGTGGAATAGTCTACCCCAGGAGCTGGTTCTTCACTGTAAGGACAGTGAATCTGTGGAATAACCTACCCAGGAGCTGGGCACAGCTGACAGCTTCAGGAATGGTTTCTTACAGCTAATAGCATTGATGCTTATGGAAATGTATAGAATGTCATGCACTTTCCTATCCCTTGGTTGAACTTGATGAACATATGTCTTTTTCCAGCTGTAAGAACTATGTAGCTATGTTACATTTTCAACTGCTAAAAGTTTTATCGTGTTTTAGCTTTTTTAAGGCCAGAACAAATTCCAAAAAGTGTAAACCATGTTTATAAAGTTATCCTTTTTTTCAAAGGGGTCTTCCAGGAGCAGGACAAATTTATGGCCCAGATTATTTAACAGTTAGACAGTGTCTATACCACCTTTTAGTTGGCTTACTTTGAGCCTGAAGTAGCAGATGACCCCAGTGAATAGCGTGAGTTATAATAAATCTGTTGAAGCAAGATGCGGATGCCGCGCATGAGGCATACATCTGGTGTAGATTTCTGGCATAGTGTTACTTACACTTTAAGGAGTTAATAGTCACTTAATTTTGTGCCTACTTTGATTTAAAGGGGTTCTCCAATGTTTAAGAAAAAAACTGCAAGCTGCAAGTGTTATAAAACAAAAAATAAACAGTGCTCGTCCCATCTTTTACCCGGCAGTCCAGTTCTGATGACTTTGCTTTTCTCGCAGTCTGTTTACTGTGGCACAACCTCTGGTATCATGTGGTGAGACCAGTAAAGAAGGGCCATATTATAAACAAAGACTTGGGAGAACAGCGGACCGTCAACAATGGATTGTTGGGAATAAGAAGAGGTGGGAAGAATTTATTATTATTTTTTTTGTTTAATTTATAATTTTATTTTTTTTTATTTTATTTGGCCTCTACACCAACATTAAACAAAGACTTGGGAGAACAGCGGATCATCAACAATGGATTGCCATGGAAAATAAGAGGGGAGAAGAATTTTATTAGTATTTTTTTTTTTCTAATATTTGTAGCTATATTTATTGTAGAAGATGGATAGCCTTTTAAGGGTAGCACTAGTTTAAAGAAAATTTATATATACACGTGGACAAAATTGTTGGTACCTCTCGTTTAATGAAAGAAAAACCCACAATGGTCACGGAAATAACTTGAATCTGACAAAAGTAATTTGCCAAAGTACATGTTGACAAGCCACAAAGCTTCTGGGAGAATGTCCTAAGGACAGATGAGACAAAAATCGAAATTTTTGGCAAGGCACATCAGCTCTATGTTCACAGACGGAAAAATGAAGCATATCTTGAAAAGAACACTGTCCCTACTGTCAAACATGGAGGCTCTGTTATGTTCTGGGGCTGCTTTGCTGCATCTGGCACAGGGTGTCTTGTATCTGTGCAGGGTACAATGAAATCTCAAGATTATCAAGGGATTCTAGAGAGAAATGTGCTGCCCAGTGTCAGAAAGCTTGGTCTCAGTCGCAGGTCATGGGTCTTACAACAGGATAATGACCCAAAACACACAGCTAAAAACACCCAAGAATGGCTAAGAGGAAAACATTGGACTATTCTGAAGTGGCCTTCTATGAGCCCTGACCTAAATCCTATTGAGCATCTTTGGAAGGAGCTGAAACATGCCGTCTGGAAAAGGCACCCTTCAAACCCGAGACAACTGGAGCAGTTTGCTCATGAGGAGTGGCCAAAATACCTGCTGAGAGGTGCAGAAGTCTCATTGACAGTTACAGGAATCGTCTGATTGCAGGGATTGCCTCAAAAGGTTGTGCAACAAAATATTAAGTTAAGGGAACCATCATTTCTGTCCAGGCCTGTTTCATGAGTTTTCTTTTTTTAAAAATTCTGTTGAAGCCTGGTTGGAAAGCAATGTCTGACTTTCATTTGTTCATTTTCATAGAATTTTTCTATATTATTACTTTTGTCAGATTCAAGTTATTTCTTTGAGCATTATGGGTTTTTCTTTCATTAATCGAGGGTACCAACAATTTTGTCCACCTGTGTGTGTGTGTGTGTGTGTGTGTGTGTGTGTGTGTATATATATATGTGTGTGTGTATATATATATATATATATATATATATATATATATATATAACACATGTTACTAGTTAAAATAAATAAATAAATATATATATATATATTATATGTATTTTTTTTTTTTTTTATACTAGTGCTACTCTTAAAGGGGCTATCCATCTTCTACAATAAATAATTTTCTCTTTCTCCCTGGAGGAAGGGTGGAAGGATCCACATTGTGCCTTTTCTTTCCTGGCTTTGGACACTGATAGTGTGAACACAGCCCTGTTTTGTGAAATCAGATCTGTAGGGTTGATTAGGATGTTGAGAGATTAGCGGTCAAAGGTTGGAAAATTCTCGGAGACTTCAGGTCTGTGTGTAGAATAGGAATAAAAAAAAAAAACGTAATGTCCCGATTACAATGTGGAAAATGACATGGGGACTGTACAATGCTTATTCTCCCAAGAATCAGATAAATGAGCATGTTCTTGCCTGGAGCACCATTTCTCCTCTGGCATCGTGTCAATCCTCCTCCTAATAAACATTGTATAAAGTCGTCACTTCAGTCTCGCTTGCGTGGAGCTATATTGTTTGATTTCACTTTGGTATAAGTCAGCAAGATAAAAAGTAATAGTAGCAATGACTGAAATCTTTATACGTGACATCCATTGGCAGCATTAAATCGGCTCCCCCCTTCTGTCTGGAGCCACATTACAGTTTATAACTAGAATTAGTCTTTATATGCTGTTTTATAAGTTTGTAGAGCGTGTGATTTAGAGAATACACCTTCATGGATATGAACAAGGATGGAGTTCTCTGTGCAGAACCTGAAGAAGCAGGAAAATGGGAGATCTGAGTTTGGAGTGGAAGTTGTCCAAGGCAGGGGTGAAGCTATAGGGGGTGCAGAGGTAGCAGTCGCTACTGGGCTGTGGACCCTGAGGGTGGTCCAAAAGGTTATCCTGCCCCATAACACTTATTTTTATTCTTAATGGCATATGATAAGTAGGGGCCCCATTACAGGGACCCCATTACATTGGGGCTCCGGAGCTTCAAGTCTGGTCTAAGGGATACTATATCCAGCTCTGGATGCAAATGGAAGACTACATGGTGGCACATGGATATGGCTGAGAATTAGGTAGTATTAGGCTCTCCATGATTTGCCATATGGAGCCTTCCAATGACTTCATGTTCCACTTTAAGGGGGTGTTCACGCACAGGAATTTGAGGTGTAATCCTCCTCGAAATCCGTATCCAATTCTCTGTTTCCCATTCATTTCAAGGGAGGCAGTATCTGATTTTTTTCAGCTAGCGAGAAACATAAGCGTCCTTCCAGTTCTTCAGGAAGATTCCGCCTGACAACTCCCATTGAAATGAATGAGAGGCGGAAAATACACCTATTTTGTCAATATCTGCTCATGGAATTTGGCCAATAAAGACAAAATACAGTGTCACTGTTCTCCAAATTCAGCTTCAAATTCAGTGTCAAAATCTGTGATGGTTTTTGTCAAGCAGATAAAATCATCTTCATATTCCTGAAGCAGAAATTTTCTGCTTGACAAATTTAGCTTAAAGTTCCTATGTGTGAACAACCTCTAAGGCCGCACACTGCAGGAAAGAAACACCTGGGCAAATGTTACTGGTGTTACTGGTATTTTGTTGGATCCCTAGATTTCATATTTCGAATACTGTGTGGACCTCATAAGACCCTAGGCTTGGGAGAATCTCTCTAAAATTCTTATTAATACATATACCCATAAAATGCACATGAAAACATTTTTAGGAGGCAACTGGGAAGGTTTTTCCTACCGCTTTTAATAAGATCTGTTACCATGTTTGGCAAAAAAATTTGGAACGTAACATATAACCTTGTAAATGCTTCTGCGTAGAAGATTTTTAATATTTATGGATTTTCATAAATTTTATGGGCTATAATTATACTTCTCACCAGATGCCATCATTCACATGTCACATTTCTATTAGTTATTGATACTTTTACATAAAGAGACTTGCAGACTGTTAAAGGCGTTGTGTCATAAAGATAACCCCAGTCCATGTGGACATCTTGGGGAGGGCTTTCCCATTTAGGACCCCCTTCTGAGCCGTAACGTAGAACTGCTCAGTACAGCTGGCGTCTGTTCTGCGGGTGGCCCTTTATTTGAGTAGTCTCTGTGTGATGTTACAATGCCTAGCTCGCTCACATATGCCAAAAATTAGGTGTCCTGGAGCGATTCACACCATGGCGACTGCATTCTCAAAACTATTGTTTCCAGTGAGTTAACCCCGTTTAATGTTTGTTTTTTAGTTTTCTAGATCTCAAGTCATCAAGTTTTGGTTATCGTTCAGTAGTATTCGGTGAGTTCCCCCAAGTGGTATCTGCTACCCTAACCTCTAGGGGGAGCTAATTTTGTGTGACTGTTTTTGGATCTCGCCATCATAAAAACGTTCCTATACCGATATAACGTGAAACTAATTGGCACTGAATTTTAACCCTATGTAAATTTTTAAAAAACTTCAATCTCACAATTGCCTCTTTAAATAATTGCCAGGGTACCTGTCCAGGTTTCTAGGTGGCCATGTATGTTTTGTATCAAGGGGTTTTCTTTTGTCTTAGTAAATCTTCCTATATTTAAGACCGCCCGACAAGCTGGAACAAAGAATGTGGATAATGCTATAAAAATCACAAAATAAACACAGCAATTGGATCTCGAGCCTCGTGCGTATGTTCAGACTGTGCGCTGTCTACTCTGTCTCCTGTGCCCTGAGTGACATGAGAACTGGCAGCTTATAACAACAATGCAAGGAGAAAATTCATTCCCGTGAGACACGATCCAGTTCTAAACAAACCTAAGCCGCTTTTATTTAACTGTAAGTAATATGAGGATTATTTTCAATTTTCTCCCTTAGTCTTCTGGTTGTGAGGTCTTGGTGACTTGTTCTTTAAATATTCTCGGTTTTGTATTTGCCAGTAAAGGATCTGTGTAAACGAAAGCAACCAGATTGCTCAAAGATTTTTCCAGTATGTTTTTTGCTTAAAAAAATAAAAAAAAAAATGAAAAAGACAAAAAAAAAAAGGTCAATATACTGTGTGGGGGGCAGTAAAAGGCGCAATATAATGTATAGAGGCCAGTAAAGGGGGCAATATACTGTATGGGAGTCAGTAAAGGGGGGTATTATACTGTATGGTCGCCAATGAAGGGGAGTTTTTAGATGTGTAAATGTAGGGCATTCTGATACAGAGGGGCTTTAATCTAAAAATTTTAATTAGGGGCCCCCCAACATAATTTTGCTTGGAGCCCCCAGTCCTTTTCTATCTAGACACCACCCCTGTGTTCACATCAAAGCAGGTGGGTTAGGGTTGCATTAAAGAAGTTATCCATTTTCTAAAAAATAAAGGCTAAATAACAGGATGCATCAATACAAGACACTTCCTAATATATCCTTTTTAAATTCAATACCGTTTATCTGATTTATTTTCAGGTCAATGACCTTAGCTGTGACGTTTCGTTTGCAAGTTCACTGCCCCTCCCTGTGAGCAGTGCAGCCATCAAACGAAACGTCACAACAGCACATGATTTTGGATGTGGGAGTGATTTATTACCTGTGATTCAATTGCAGGGGAACTTGGAGAAGGGAGGGGTATACAGAGAGTGGGAGCAGGCAGATGAATTATGGGAAATGTAGTTTGTCCACAGATTCACTGTATGTAAAAAAACAGTGATACAAGGAGCAGCAAGTAAAATAAAGCCAAGGAAAGGGTCACAAGGGCACAGTGAGGATTTAGCACTGCTGTGGATATATTTGTAGATAATATTTGGAAGCTGGATAACCCCTTAAAGGAGAGGCATATTTACTTACTCTGTTTTGGACCACACTGCAACAAGAAATGCCAAGAAACCAAGACAGAGCCAACTACTGGATCCATACAAAGTAGCAACCTCCTAGGAGCCCATACATTCTAGAAAACACCCTCCGCTAATGTAGAATACATCCCCTTCCTGACACTCTCAGCATGTTAACATCTTCGTTTCGGTTTTATTTCCCATTAAAGTGACAGAGACCACGTTTGAACCCCATTATTAATATATGGGATCCATCAGTTTGCCCTCGGCATCCGTTGCGGCTTCTTGATTTTGATTTATGGCAAAAACCGTAATGTAGATGTGTGTTATATAGGGATGCCTGCCAAGTAGGGTATGCAGCACTAAGAATGTAGGAAGCCAGCGGGCCGCAGCATGGTGCACATTCCTACCTCAGTATTATATCAACTGCATCCTGCAAAACCCCAGTCTTGGGGTATGTTCACACTACCATTATTATAGTCCGTTGCTGTCATAGGATGACGGCATCGGACTTTAACGTTAGTAGATTAATGGACATAGACATCTGTATCCATTCCCATTGACTATAATGTAAAAAACATGACGAGCGATTTATTCCTTCATATTTGTTTACTTTTGTGACTAAAGAAAGGGTCCTGCATACAGGACTTTTTCTTCTATCAGAAAAGTAAAGGCAGACGGACACTAGACAGAGGGACCTCCATCGTCTAATGTCCTGTAACAGATGAGAGCAACAGACAATAAATAACAGTAGTGTGAACATACCCTTAGATGTCTAAAACCCACCAGCGGACTTGCACTTTTCTAGCTATTAGGCAGCACCACCACACGTACCAGTTCTTTGCATGCCCGCAGTATGAACTCTTTAAATGCATCATGTGGATTATTCCTTTCGCCTGCAATGTAAGTTTTCTAAGGTTAGTCAGTGAATGTTTTCTTATAAATATTTGTTCAGACCTCAAAAACGCCATTGAAAATCTGTTCAGGTCATCAAGGATTGTAAGAGCACGGATGACTGGGAAACAATTGCAGCATTTCTGGTAATGCGATCACACCTGCTTTGTGTAAATGTGAATTCTATGGTCATACAAGGTTACATTGACTGACTGTTCTTCATAGTTACATCTAATGCACAGGGAACCTGTCACATGACAATACAGTCCTATCTGCAGGTAGAATGTTATAGAGCAGGAGGAGCGGAGCAGAAACACACACGTGGACAAAATTGTTGGTACTCCTCATTTAATGAAAGAAAAACCCACAATGGTCACAGAAATATCTTGAATCTGACAGACTGGAATTTGCCAAACTACATGTTGACAAGCCACAAAGCTTCTGGGAGAATGTCCTATGGACAGATGAGACAAAAATCGAAATTTTTGGCAAGGCACATCAGCTCTATGTTCACAGATGGAAAAATGAAGCATATCTTGAAAAGAACACTGTCCCTACTGTGAAACATGGAGGAGGCTCTGTTATGTTCTGGGGCTGCTTTGCTGCATCTGGCACAGAGTGTCTTGAATCTGTGCAGGGTACAATGAAATCTCAAGAGTATCAAGGGATTCTAGAGAGAAATGTGCTGCCCAGTGTCAGAAAGCTTGGTCTCAGTCGCAGGCCATGGGTCTCGCAACAGGATAATGACCCAAAACACACAGCTAAAAACACCCAAGAATGGCTAAGAGGAAAACATTGGACTATTCTGAAGTGGCCTTCTATGAGCCCTGACCTAAATCCTATTGAGCCGCATCTTTGGAAGGAGCTGAAACATGTCGTCTGGAAAAGGCACCCTTCAAACCCGAGACAACTGGAGCAGTTTGCTCATGAGGAGTGGCCAAAATACCTGCTGAGAGATGCAGAAGTCTCATTGACAGTTACAGGAATCGTTTGATTGCAGGGATTGCCTCAAAAGGATGTGCAACAAAATATTACGTTAAGAGAACCATCATTTCTGTCCAGGCCTGTTTCATGAGTTTTCTTTTTTTTTAAAATTCTGTTGAAGCATGGTTGGAAAGTAATGTCTGACTTTCATTTGTTCATTTTCATAGAATTTTTATATATTATTACTTTTGTCACATTCAAGTTATTTCTGTGACCATTGTGGGTTTTTCTTTAATTAAACGAGGGGTACCGACAATTTTGTCCATGTCTTTATATTTGTATGTATATATATATATATATATATATATATATCTATATCTACATATCTATCATAGTCTTGTGGGAGAAGCTTTAGCATAACCCGTCATTTCCTGATCTAGACTCCTCATTCTCAGCTCAGGAGTCCAGTGGGCGGTTCTACTTGAATGGAAGCTAAGCTTTAGTACCAGGCACAATCTGGTGTGGTGCTATTTCGGGAAGAAAGAAGCATGTCATTGTAATCCTAAAAGAAAAAAAAAAAAAAAAAAGGCTTTTTTTGGGTTCCTGGGTTTTTTGCAGCATGTGGATAATATTTTGTGCGTCATTTTTAAAATGTATTTATTTGCAGTGTGTCAATGAGAATTGTTGAAATCCCTTTCACTTTCCTGCTATTGCAAACCCTACAGATTTCCACCAGCAATCCCACAGCTAAGGCTGCGCATCCCAAAATGCAGCTAAAAGATGCCGCAGAAAAAATCTACAGCAAAAATAATTTTTTTTTTTTGCTGCTTTTGTCATTTTTGCCGCTATCCCTCCCACCATAGAAGTCTATGGACATTTTTGACAACACAGATTTTCCGCAGCATTTTTTTCTCTTCAATGTGAGAATGAGATTACATTCAGTTTGCTGGAACTGTAAAATATTGTATTTTTTTTTTTTTTTTTTTTTTGTATTTTACAGTACAGCCAAAAATGCAGTGTTTCCGCAGCCTATAGGACGCTTTTTATAGCTTTTTTTTCCACTATAGCTAATGGAAGCCACTTCATTTAACTCAGAATCCCCTAATAGGATAAATGTCTGAAAATGGACGTAATGTAAAATGAAATCTAGTATCTTTAATATCACCAGAAGCCATGCATAGTTTTTACGCTGCGAGACCGTAGCCAATTCTGTACACACATGAGTCATTTGTACTTTTCACGCTGATCATATTTCTGTTATTATAATATATTTCATGTGCTGGAAAAAATCCCCGCACTGAGGTAAATAGCATTATGTCAAATATTTTTTTTTTTTTTTGCCTTTTTTTTTTTTTTTTTTTGTATTTTAAGCACGGTTCCCTTAGATGATATAACACTATGCTATATTATTTGCATTATACAAATTCTCCATGGTTTTGAGGATAATAAAAGGGGTGGGAGGTTTTCCTTTGTCGTAGCTGGGATTATTTTAGACTTCTTTCTTTTGGGTTTCTCTTTAGTAGAAAGCAGCAAGAGTCAGCTCTCCGATCACTTGAGGCCAATGACATCACTCCGCCAGCTCCGTTCTGCTGAAGCATAGTCGGCATATTTCTTGTCATTGCTGATTTTTATTGGTATATACGGTGCCAACCTATTTTGTAGCATTGTACAATCTACAACTCTACCATGGATGCATTGTCACTCAGTAGTGCAGATTACAGATGTAGCGTTATGTAGTGTAAGGTCTCCTGCCCATGACCGTAGTGGGTTTGCTGTCCGCAACATGTCAGTATGTGATCCGTAATCATGGATCCGTAAAATGACTTGTATAGATCCACTACACATGTCTGTGCCACAAATGTGGACAAATATAGGACATGCTTCCTAATTTGTGGACCCCTTTTACGGCCCAAACACACATCCACAAAAATTATAGACGTGTGTGGGCCTTTAGAAATGTATGGGTCTGCAATTGCGGATAAAATTACGGTCGTGTGTATGGGGCTTAAGTTAGAGGCATGAGCAATGCCACCAGTGCCATAGATGGGGCACAGCATGTTGTGTGAAGGGTAGATCAAAGTGGTAACAGTGCTATATTTCTAAGGCTGGATTTACACTTGCGTGGGAGTCTCCGCCGCAGAGTCAGCCTAAAAATGGTGGAGAGGAAAGTCCTGCAAGGAGGAGTGTAGTCTATGGGGTCCGCAGGTTACTGTGTGTAACCCCTATTTAAGTGGACTGGGTTTCCGTCTTTCGGGTCCCCATGTGGACCGGAACGACAGAAATATGAACGTTAGTGTGAACCTAGCGTTAAAGTGTACTTCAATTTTTGAACAACTTTTGATTTTCTGCCAGCATGTGTGTCTTTAATACATTTCATTATGTACTTTTTATTAAATTTTTTTTCTCTTTTCTGTGAAATACTGTAATTTTTTATTTGTCCCCTTGTTTCTCTATTCAGAGCTGAAATTTCTACACTAGATGTAGAGGTGTACGGGCTCTTGTATAATGCAGGGAAGCTGAGCCTGGGGGATCACTTCAGTTATATCTCAGGTATTATAAAGCTCACATGACACCAGAAATCTTGCTCTAGGTTTTATATTGCTTCAGATATGACGGTTTGAAGTGATTTCCCTCCCCCCCCCCCCCTTCCCAGTCTCAGCTTCCCTGCATTATACAGGAGCTACCTCTCCCACCTAGGGAAAGCAGTGTACAGATTTCAGCCTTAAGCGAAACAAGGGAAAAAATTATAGAAAATCTTTCACCACCTCCAACGTGTCCAGCTCCTTACATCAATTAATAGGGTCTTCTCCGCTAATTTTGGCACAGTTGGAATTTTATCTATAGCCCCCACCATTCCTGAGAAATCAATGCTATTAGTTTAGGTGCTTGGTATACTATTTAGTCTCTATAGTTTCAGGAGGGGCTGGTGTCAGGCAGGAGCAGGCAAGGGGTGTGATTCTGAGCACTGACATTGGCTATCTCTGATCGGAACTCTGAATCACGCCCCCGCCTGACACTAAATAGCACGTCAGACACCAAAACTACCTGCACTTGTTGCTCAGGAATGGTGAGTAGTATAGAAAAAATTCCAACAGTGCTGGAATTGGTGGAACGGAGCCTATTAATAGTTGCTAGGAGCTAGAATTGGTGGAGGTGATGAAAGTTCCTCTTTAAGTAGTGCTGCACTTCACAGAAAGGAGTCAAAATGCATTAATAAAGTGTGTTACAACATTTATTGATAACACAAATGCCACCAGAAAATCAGAAGTTGTTTTAAAGTTTACTTACACTTATATATAACACTGTGCAAAAAATTGCACTGCTTTATGTTTAGTGCAGGGTCTGTGTGTGCATTGCCACCCCTTCAGGCCCTGCACGATAGTATTGTTTAGATATTGCCATTACATACTTATTAGTGCTCCCCCTGCTGTTCTCTTATTTCCTTTTCTGAACGTTCAGTTAATGTATCCTGTACCAGTGGTCGCACATGCCCAGTAGCTTAGTCCAGCTTCCTAAATCTTCAGGTGGATTGCTGCTATTGAAAGCCAGCCAATACAAATCAGACACTAGAAGTACTGTAGGTTCATGTCACTGGCGTTGGACACATTAGGTGGACATTAAGAAATAAATGAAAAAGTATACCAGGGGGTGCCATAACAAACTATATCTGGACAAAGGAGTATTTTTCTTATATATTTGCCTGGTCTAACAGATGAATGTAATATTTAACAATGGGTCATCCCTTTATAGTCTTCTAAAGCAGTACATGGGATAGTGTATAGGAAGTCTTAAAGGAAACCCGTCAGGTCGATAAGGGACACTAAACCACCCATAGGTCCTTATGGACTACGTTCATACCTGCCTAGAGACTTGTCTCTGGTGCTCCTGGCGCCTGCACAGTTCTTCAGTAAAGTCGGGAACGTATACCTTGGCTTCACTGCTCATGCTCCTGAGATCCAGCGCATGCGCATTGAAGTTGAGGTTCACTGTAGAACTCCACCAGCGCCGGGAGTACAGGAGCCAGATAATTATAGAGCGTCATGCACACGACGGATGTTATCCATACACCACCCAATCACTGGCCGTGCTTCTGCGGCCCCATCCATTGAGGTCAGCAAGCATGGCTTCAAAACCAGACAGGAATAGGACCTGTCCAGAGTTTTGCGGCACGGGCTGTCAGCCCGCACACCAAACCGTGAAATTCACGGTCATGTGAATAGGCCCTAAACGTTTTTTTAATTGTATCACCTGCACGGTTGGCATTAAAAGAGGGCTATTTGGGACACTAAACACTCACTCCATAAGAACCTGTGGGAACTTTAGTGTCCCAGATCGTTCTGACAGGTTCTTTTTAAGGCAATGCACCTTGGGAAAAAGTATGCAAGTTAGCCCTCTTCCAGAAGGCAGAAAATTGTCTTTCTAGTGCCACCTATAGGTAGGCTTGTTAAAGAAATATGCTCATCTATGTCCATTATAATTTTCTGATATAATTTACAGGTGGGTTTGGTGATTGTGTCCCTGAGGTTTGCTGTAGGCTGTTGCTCTTCGGCCGTCATGACGCGTTGTCTCAATGTGCTCTCAGATGGCGGACGCCACTTCATTTGGTTTTCACGGCTATCCTGCCAGATACAAGGTTGATTCTTTATGTCTAATGATGTCCAAGCCTGCGAAATATACACGCCATGTGTGCTATCTGTAACCTCCTGTTAGTTCAATGCCCCTTAGTCCATTGTATGAGTCAATAGCTCTCGACCAACTTGTGTTGATGACTTCCAGAATCGTCCATAGCTTTCCACTCGCGCTCTCCCTCTGAATGGCTGAACTTTAAGCATTAACTCAGTGATGACCTGCAAAGAGCACTTGTGTAGTGAAGAGCTTCACCATGACTGGTGTGTATGGGTGCAATGTACACTTCTAGCAAAAAGTGCAGCATCTATGTAGGCAAATATACAGTATGTATGCACAGTAGGGATGCCTAACACTGCTGTGGGGGTTTGCAGCCTGATGCTTCAGGGTTCACCAAACCAGGAGCTGCTCTTGACTTTGGAAGTGATCCAGATTGGAGGAACCCCTTTTATAATGTCCATATGCTGTAATAGGACATATAGACAGGGCGTAGAGCAGATTCAGTGCCATGCACTCGGCCGTGAAAAAGTACTTTCACGGATCCCTCATAGATTTAAAGGGGTTGTGTGTCTATAGACACTTATCCCCTATCCACAGGACAAGAATTAAGTGTCTGATCACTGAGTCCTCCAGTGACCAGGAGGACGGAGGAACGAAAGTCCCCCTAAGGCCTCCTTGTGAATGGAGCACCATTGGGCTTGCGTGACCAGAGCTCTATTAACTTCTATGGGGCTGCCGGGACTGTAATACGCCCACAGCCCTATAGAAGTGAATGGAGCACCGGTCATACAAGCGTACTGGCGCTCCATTCACAAGGAGGCCTTAGGGGACTTTGATTCTTCCGTCCTCCTGGTCACTGGGGACCCGACGATCAGACACTGGGTGTTTCCTTGCCCATTGTCAATAGTGTATACTTACACAGTCAGATACTGGCTCTGGTGTATGAGTAGTGTTGCAGTATGGAGGCAACACCCCACTTACTAGGGCAAACATTTCCAGGAGGAATTGCAGAGGAACAGCACAATTCAAAGTTCTAAGAAATGACATTTAAGCTATATTTATATATTTGCTGAATTTATCCACATAATGTCTTGAAGACGGCACAGAATCTCATGCTTTTCACACCTGATAGTTGCATCAGATAGTGGTTATCCATGGCGAGCGTAACCGTTTCCTAGTGGTAACCTTCGCTGATACATTGTAACAAAACCTATGGCTACATGCACGCAATTGTTCTATAGGTCAATGAAAAGCAGAGCAGATGGGATCCGTGTGCCGTCTGTTTCCCACAGACCCATATACTTGATTGAATGTGTCCAAACCGGACAGGAATAGGGCGTGCGCTGAGTTTTGTGACCCGAGTTCACCGTCTCCATGTTGACCTGAGAAAATCACAGCTATATGCATGGGTCCATAGAAGTGAATGGTGCGTGCTCTGTCTGTCTGTAGCCCACTGATGAATAAGGCTATGTTCACATTTACTCCGGACTACGTAACAATGTCCGTCTGAAAATCGATTTCCATTTTAAAAGGATGGACAGCCGACAGACCCCATTATAGTCAATGGGGTCCATTGGACTCTGTGTTACCGCTATTTTAGCGGTCTGCCTCTTCTCAGTAAACAAAGAATAACCTACCTGTGGGATCCTTCTCTGGTCCTCTCTGTCATTTTTCGTTTACTAGGTACCAAGCCCAATATTTGCAGTGGTCACCTGCTGTCGTCTTGGCATCGCTGCAGAGTATTTAGTCTGAGCTTGGACAACCCCTTTAAGACCCTGATATATGAACCTGACTGCTTGATGTAGTCAACCTCCTCTGCTTTACTAGTTTCACCCATAGAGATGAATGACCTAATACTATTATCTCACGGCGGAGACTTAAGCCCTGACACTTCTTTCTTCCACCTCCAAGAACCATTGTGACAAATCTGAAACAGATGTGTGTGATGAACCCTATACAACATAGCATAATAGGGGTTATTATCCTCTGGTAATGGCTCCATTGTACAACTACAATAAGGTGGGGGAGGTCTGTTTGCCAGATCAGACACATGATACACAGATGCTGCTGGCCCCGTTGTGAGCCATTTACGTGAACGCTCCTTGGCTCTCTGGTTCTGCTCGCTCAGCACTTTGTAGACTTGTTTTGCTGCTGGTGTATTTTGTTATTATTGGATTTCATTGGCTGGTCTGGAAATACTTCGTAAAATAATCCAGAAACATCCATAGTATTAAAGCACTGGAGCATTGTTTGGGAAATTAAAGAGTTATTTCCGTCTTTCATTTATGGCATAGCCCATAAATATCTGATAGGGGTAGATTCATGATACCAGATACCACACCCAAGCAGAGGTGGTTTACCTGGAGTAAACAGGAGCCTAGTTCTTGCCATATTCAATATTCGTCCTGTGGATCTGAAACATGTCTAAGATTTGAAGTTTATAACCCTAACAAAAAATGTCTTTTTTGTGTGTCTTTTTTTGGAAAAGACTACAAGCTTAGAAGCATATATGTTAAAATTTTTAATGGGAGGGGGAAGAGGGGGATGCAGCTGTAATTCTGGCTCAGTGTGGGTGGCACATGTTATGAAAAGGGGAGCAGCTGGTGAACAGAGTGGAGAGGTGCAACCCACCAAACCCACCATACCCACCATACACCTCTCCTGATGCTGCAAGCAAAATGTGGTACTGCATTACATTACATTGACTTAAAAGATTGTCCCAAAGTTGATATTGATGGCTTTTCCTTAGGATAGGTCATCATTATCAGATTGGTTGTGGTCCTGCCTCTGGAACCCCCAACAGCAGGTGATCTCTTTACACAGTGCACAGAGCGGTCTATGGGCTACATGTGCAGGTCAGGTCCTCTATAGCAAGAACTAAACTTTTTTTTTTTTAGGACCCTATGATGTTGTTCGTGTGTCCTAAAAGGTTCTTTACATGGTTTGTCTTGGACTTTGTTCTCACTAACGTCATGACTTCCATTCATAACATACCACATAGTCCAGGCATCTCATTGCCTTATAGGATTTATCAGGCTAGGCTCACATCTACGTCAGAGTCTCCGTCACAGAGTCTGACAAAAATTGGTGGAGGAAAAAATCCTGCACGGAGGACTTTTGCATAAATGTAACTTCCTTTTGTGCACATTTAGACTGTGTTCACATTTGCCCTGGAGGCATTTGGCACAGTGCGAGATTCTATTAAATTTGATGGCAACAATAGTGCAGAATTACAGAAAAGCAATGGAGACCTTGGCAGATCCCAATTGACCCCATTGTAAGTCAATGGAGTTAGGCATCATTGGCGTCCATTCTATGGCATATCCAACACTGTGGTTGTGAACAGAGGTCCCACCGCATGATTGCGAACATTGACCACCAACCTCAAAACTTTCCCTTTAAGAGTTAAACAAATAATGAAGCATTAATGTGGTGATAAGTGACTACATGGAAATCCATTATTCGAGAATACTCCCAGCTACACGAACAGGTGCCGCACATTGGGTTGGCACAAGGACTAAGCAGAACTTTTCATAGGATTATCAAATTTT